>VZRV01004807.1:1926068-2013132 GCA_013398115.1 Falcunculus frontatus | reverse complement strand
AGGAAGGAATCACAATATTTCAGGAAATTCAGAAATTCAGAAAAAAAAAAATACTGCACAAGTGGAGCATGTTGTAGGCTTTCCAGACAGGAAGTGAGCAGAGCCACACAGTTTGCAAACTTCTGCATATGAATAAGACTTTGGGCTTTGGATTTAGTCTGGCTAACACAAGAAGGATCTACAGAGCAAAGAGGGGCAGAAATTACCCCCATACTCTGGGAGTCTTGGTATCACCTGTCTAATTCTTCTGTGCTCATCGGGAAGATGATTTAAGTTCATGCATGAAGGGAAGGAAAGCTTTGTGGAAATATTAGGCTAAATATTGCAAGATTTCTTGTCAATGAAAAATTTGCTAAGAAAATGCAGTAACAGCAATGAAAGGATTGTGAGGTGATAGAACATCTGTTTCTATAATGTGAAAATAAATAGAAATAATTTTGTTACCAGCACCCTTTAGAGGGTCAGAAGTTTCAGAGAGAAGGAAATTTTTAAATTTCAGTGTTTAATAGAAAGAGTAAAGCTGCTTTAGAACCTTGATAGTGGTACAGGCTTCCTTTAGGTCATTTCAGTCCAGCTAACATGATTCACAGCTTCAAGTTAACTAAAAGATGCCAAGGGTACTGGTGATGACCAGGTGTTCACTCAGCAAGCCAAGATCTGTTGTCTCAGCAGTCACACATTACCTTAACTTCACTAGTCCCAAAAACTGCGGTGATGGTATCTGGTGGAGACAGACTTGGCTTTCTGCAGTTGTGAAGACATAGTTGTCATCATAGTGACTTTCAGAAGTCCGGTTGAAGATTAGTTACTCTTATCTGCAGCTACTGTTTCCAGTGGGCAGAAAAAGGGTGAGGTTAATCCCTTTAAGTCCCTTCCTCAGCCATTATAATTCTACTGACCTTTGGCAGACCCAACATAAAAATAATTCACAAATACTTTTCATTTGGTTAGTTTACTTGAGACTTTGGGTAGCTCTGTGTGCTGTAATTTCTCTACTGTATTCATTGCCTACTGTCTAGCTTTTTCAAAAGTTTATCAATATCAACCTTCAAACCAGCCTTATGGACAATCATTCCAGGATTACCTCAGCTGAGAGGACTCAAAGCACTCCTCTGTGGGCCTTAACTCCAAAGACCTCAAGTTCTCAGAGATTAATACTTTTCTGAAAATCAAATTATGCCTTTTTTACTTCTCTCCTTAGATGATATATAAATAAGAATAATTTTCACTGGTTTTGTTTTATTTTCATCTGGGTAAAAATTAAGATTTAGAATCACTCAGTTACTGAGAATATGTAGTCATAAGCCACAGCTGTATTTTTTGTGAAGTTTCATGTTATTCTTAAAAATGTTCTAGTATAATTCCAGAGCTTTTAGACCAAGAAATTTGGAGACAGGAGAGAGGGCTGTTGGATTTTAGTAGAGCAAACATGTATATAAGGGGGCCGGTGTGCACATTTGTGCTGTATGTTACACCAGTAGGTAAGAAAATTGTGCTGCTGTTGGCTTGCAATTCATTATTATCTATCCTCCTCCTGCCTCTTTAATTTCTGTTCCTTAGAGTCACTAATGAATCATGTTCATAACTCCTTCAGTGTCTCACCCAGCCACTTTCCCTAATGAAAAGAGAGATAAATGACAGGTGATCTGAATGTACATTAACCCTTTGTTGTAGTTTAACTCTGGCCAGCACCACCCAGACCTTTACTCGAGGACATGGGATGGGGAAGAGAATCAGAGGGATAAAAGTGAGAAAACTTGTGGGTAAAGATGGTTTAACAGGTAAAGCAAAAGCTGTGCACACAAGCAAACAAACCAAGGGATTCATTCCCCACTTCCCATGGGCAGGCAGGTGTTCAGCCAGGAAAACAGGGCTCCATCACACATAGTGGTGACAAATGCCATCATTCCAAACATCTCGGCCTTCCCTCTTCTCCTCCCAGCTGTCATTGCTGAGTAGGATGCAATGTGGGGTGGGATATCCTTCGGTCAGGTGAGGTCAGCTGTCCTGGCTGTGTCCCCTCTCAGCCTCTAGTGCACCTCCAGCCCCCTGGGAATGGGGTGGGAAGCAGAGAAGGACTTGACTCTGTGTAAGCCCTGTTAAACATCCCTGTGTTATCAGCACTGTTTTCCCCACAAATCCAGAACACAGACCCAAACCAGTATGGCGAATAAAATTTACTCTACCCTGACCAAAAACGTACATACTTCCAAGAGGTCCCTGATGCAACAGAGTTCAGTTGTTATAACAATAGTACAATGTGAGTGAAAATTTTATACTTTTTTAACAAACGAGGTTCCACCAAGATTTAGAGAAGAACTAAAAAAAAAAAAGATCCTGGAGATGTAATCTCCACCACCAGAATTAGATGAGACTAGCTAATGCAAAAAAATGCTAAAATAATTGCCTCACCAGTCTTTGCATTGTTGCTGTGACTTATTCACTTCAGAGCAGAGCTGAAATTGAGTCTAAGTGCACTGGTGAGACTAAATACATTCGTCAACAATTTGTTATGGTCTGCCCTCTAATGGCTGCAAGCCTGAAATGGGCAGTAGGCAGCAAAATCGTGACAAACCTGAGAAAATTGTGGAGTTGTGGAAGTATCTTTTGGGCTTTCCAGTTCAAGTACAACAACTGCAGCAGTTGTGGAAGAACTGCACTCCAAATAGAGAAAAAATGCTAAATTAGGACCAGATGACTGTCAATCTAAAGGCATTGACCATGGCAGTTCAAAGCAGTGTGTCTTTGTTAAGTAAAATGCTCAGTTCCATAGTATCCTTGTTCCCTGTGCAGAATTTTCTGCCTTTTTGCAAACTGCATGTTCTTTGATCCAGTCTCAGATTTCAATAGTCTAGTTCAATGAGACCTTTTAAGGTTTCTGGCTGCATCTGACTGCAGTTTGAAGGACCTCTCGTCAGATATAAAGTTTTGAGTTGTGAAAGGAACTGAAACAGCCTCAGGCTGCCCCGAAACTGGAATGTGTGTGTAAAAAGCTGTTGAATCATCACCTTTTGCCCTCCTTGACTCATCCCCTGAAGAAAGAAATGTTTAACCACAGAAAGAATCTAACCTAATGCTTTTTGATGTCTCTTATAAACCTAGAGGGAATGCTAAAAGGAAAGCTTATGATATCCTAGTCAGAGAGAAGCCTATGAAAAATATCTATTGTCATGTGCTAACTGCTTTAAATTATTCTTTCTTAGTTTAGGAAAAAAAAGGTATAAAATGTTCATGAAGAAGAGTATCAGTGAACTGATACATTTCCTATAAGTGGCCTTACAAGAAAAACATAGTGAATGTCCATAGGAGTTATATAATAAATACAGGCTATGCCTTTTACATTGGCTGGCTTAGGCTGAAATTGTGTATTTTTGGCTATGAAAATTACATGCTTTTGTATTTTTAATGCATACTTGTTTGTCTGAAAATGACAAACACAGTGAAAACTCATCTCCACGTGCATGTTTTCGAAGAGGATGTAGACATTTGCTGCTACCTCTGAATCCTTTTATTCTCAGTCACCCATTTAACTGAAAATTGCTTAGAAATCTTGGTGTTGATGTAGGAGGTAGACAGTCATGTAATATAGTAACACTCTCACAGCTACAGACTCTGTTATGCATTGGCAGTGGGAGGACACACTTTTACAGGCGTCTCCCCTTTACGCAAAAAAATTATGATGCTGGAACACTTAAGGCATTAGTCAGGTCTAATCTGGATTGTATGTCCCCGAAAATTATGCTTTTCTCAGCTCATCGTCTATAAAAGAGAGGTAAAATATGCCTAGCACATTTTGTGGATAAATGAATATTAATTGTGGTATTACTATGCAAACCAGCATCACAGAAATTTTATAGCCAAAATGGACTACGGTGATTCTAGTCTGAGCTTGACACAGGTCATTGGACTTCTATTATTTAACTCCTCCTTTCAATTCTATGATTCTGTTTGAATCAGAGTAAACACTTGAGACAAATATTCAGATTTTATTTCAAAGTCCTCAGTGAGGTTCTCCCACCATCCACGACGAGTTGCTGCCACCAATAGCTAATTAATCTGTTGCACACTTTGTAGTTTCTTTCTCGCTCTAGTTCAAAGTGCTTACAAACTGTGCTTTTGTTATCCTCTATCATTTACTGAATGAAGAGAGGAGCTTCAGGAACTTGCCATAAGAGGTGTTTTCTATTCCTCTGGCCATTCTCAAGGCTCTTCTGTGCAACATCAGAACACAAAGACAGTTCTCTATTCCTGCTCTGGGTTCCTTTTCTAAGGACCACATCTCCACCACTGTTTCAGACCAGGAATTTATATTAGACTGTCTAACTCCCACAGTCCCCAAATCCTTTTTTAGAGTCACAGATTTCCAGGAAACAGTAATCCATTCAGGGATTATGAACTCCATTTACTGCTTTAATACAACATTATATTTGCATTTAATGAAATTCATATAATTGGTTTATGCTTGCTAACAAATGAATATCAATGACATCACTGTTATTTTCCATTTAACCTATTTTTGTGTCAGTTACAGTTGCTTCTGATGAGAACCTTATGGTTTTTTACATGTCAGAGTTTAAAAAAATATATGCTTAATGACAAAAAGAAGTAGGGTCAAATAACAATTTATTAATCTGCAAATTGGAAAACCACACCATCATGATAACTCCCTATTTTGTTGTTGATTAATCCACGTGGTTTACAAACAGCCTATGTTGATTTAGTACTGTCCAGGTTTCTCTGCACAGCACAATATCCAAAGCCATGCGGAAGCCTGACAGTATCCTATGAACTAAGCTTGGATCTTTCCAAAATCTTATTTTTAGTGAGATCTGCCTTCCATAGACAGATGTGGATTGGCACCAATTGCACTGAAGTACTGCAAAGATGACTGAAAAGGGTTACTAGAAGGTTCTCTATTCAAGATTGCTGGTTGATGGTGGTGATGTTGGTATTCCATCAATATCTAATCTTGTAAATGTGAAAATGTGGTTTCTATTCATGACCTTACATGAAACTGCGAAATATACTTTTTTCATACCAGCACAGACACAGTGTAAAGCTGGAAAGTGACAGTGAATAAGATATAAACACAGCCAAACTTAAGTCATTTTACTGTAAACTAAGCATCTGATATACTTGCATTTGCAATGCAAGGCCTGACAAGGTGAGACAAGCTCTCTGCAAAACTGCTGTCACTCCACATTCCCAATTGCAAACTGAAATGCTGAACCAGATTTTCAGATGCTGAAACTTGGTGCAACTCCACTAAAGCCATCCAATTTAAGACAAAAGTGCTAACTCAAACACAATAAAGAACTTCTTCTGCTTCTAATGCAGACTTTATGACGGTCATAAACAGATCTGAGAATATGGAGTTGGGAAAGAGCAGCAACCTTCCTCATGCAGAAAGGAAAGTAATATCCTCATGTTCTGTAGTCAAGGATACAGAAGAATATAGGATATAGAAGAATTAAGATAAATTATTATTTCAGATGAAGTAAAATAGTTCTTAAGTAGTTTGGAGGGAAAACAGGTTTAAAAAAAATAAAGGGGTTAGATGCAGATAAGCAGGCAGTATTTTTTTATTTTATTTTTATTAAAGGAGAGCAATAGTAAATTCCAAATAAAATAACAAGGTTTTCAAATAATCAAAGTTTTCCTTTTCCTTGGTTTAACGAGAGTTCCTGCTCCTCAGCATGAGCACTGAACTGCAGAGACTCGTCCTTCTTGCTTTTTTGTTTGCCTTTGGCCCTTGGTGATCGATCTTAATAAGAGAGTTTGAGTGTATTGCTCCCTTTGCACCTTTTCCTTCCTTCTCTGCACCTACTTTATGATCTGGTAGTGAGGGTATTCTTTTATAAAGTGGTAAATAGAAGTCTGATCCATCTCAGTATGAAAAAGAAATTGAGCTGAGGTCTAAAATAGCCCAAGCAAGTACAAAAGCTATTAAGTCAAAGACAGGCAGCAAAAACTTCTCCAGCAAACTTTTTCCCTTTTTTTTGTAAAACAGGGTGTGTTCAAACTTGGCAGGCTTCCTAGCATGGATTAGGAGTGATAGGAATGAAAAGAAGTACCAAATATTCAGTCTTGAACCAAGTATCTCTGCTTTAAAGGCAGGTTGAACCTTGACACACATTTCCCATGGACAACTTTAAGAAATCTTTGCTCACCATCCAGGTTTTCCAGCTTGTTTTTGTTTGTACTTATCCCATTCCTCTGTCTCTGAAGGGATGGCTATCTCAGATGTTCTGAGTCACCTTGCTGGGGCTGAATTTTTGGGTGTTGAGATTACTAAATTTTAGGGTACTAAAGCACAGATTGTGATGATTTTCCTTTGGGCTGAAATAATTTCTGCATCTGACATTTAGGTGTTTAAACCATTTGGACTCATACTTATGGACTAAAATCTCTGGGTTTAAGAGATTCCTAAAAAAAAAAAATCTATGAATAAATTTGCTTTAAATTTGTCTTCTAAAGTATTCTTTTCATAATAGAGTTCAAAGTTGCTAAAGCACCAAATTGAGCAAGATTTTCCCATTGCATGAGATGTGGCTCACTGGCCCAGCAACTAGCAGGCCACATGCAGCCACATGCTGTTGCTTTACCAATACAGGATAAAGGAAATAATTTCTAAAGAGCCTCAGATGTTCTTGAACTATTTGTTTTACAGTCAATGTCAAAATAATTATTTTCTTAAAAGTCTTTAGTGACATCATTCATGTACGGAGAAAGTGATTACAGTTGAGAGAGAGTCCTTTGGAAAAATATCAAGGAGCATTTCTTCCAGTATAATGCATCGCCTAATATGTCAGCTATTCAAATTTCATTAAAGCTGGTTCTATCTCCTGCAGAGGTTTATACAGAACTATGGCATGGCCAATGGTTACAAGAAAAGCAGCTGACAAAACTATTTAACTACAATACACTGTGCAGCTACTGGAACTGCCATTAAATGTTCACAATATTTCTTTGTCAACATCACTGCTCTTTTTTTGCCTGTGACTTTTTTTCTGCCTGTTGATCTTACTGAATTGTGGAACTTCCATATTTACTCATATATTTTAAATGGCCAGTCTGGATTTTTTGAGTACAAATATTCTATGGTAGAGGGGAAGTTCTTGAGGGTTGAATTTTTTTGTATTGCTGCAAAAGCAACAGTCAACACATTCATGTGTATATATTATGTAGGGGAAAAGAATAAAAAATATAATTTTTTGTTTGTTTGTTTAATCTCTTCTTCTTTCTAGTTGAATCATAGGCCTTTTAAAAAGCAATAGCAAGATTTCAATGTGTTTACATTCGGGCTGCTCTTAATAGCCATAAAAATTTACAGTTGGAAAAATGATAATAGAAATAATTTAAAAATAATAAACCCCCAAAAAATCCATCCCCTTCCTTTATTAATGAGGAGCAAAAAATGGGTACTCTCACCTTTCATGCCCTTCCTACATTTTATCTAGTGACTCTTAGGAGATCCTTGTAAGCCTGCATAAATCTGGACTTCTCTGTGGGGGACATTTTCCCTGGAAATTTGAGAAGAAGATGAAAGAACAGCAAGCAGAAAATTAAAATTTGTAAGAGACGTACATTATTCAACAATCCCTTGTATTCATGTAAGGGATTTTTTCCTAAAAGTAGATGTAGAGGACAAGAATGGAGCTGAATGAGGACTTGTGAATCTTTCTATGAACCACTTAGCCCCAAAGCTTAGTAAAGCATTTGTCCTCCTGGGAATGTTTGACAACTATTTCAAGGATGGATATCCAAATTGCACAGTATCACTATTCATGTGAAACTGTTGCTACTTTTACCTCAGAGTAGAAAGGACACGTTAGGGAACATTCTTTTTCATAAAGTGAGAAGGGAATTAAATAGACAAATGTGAGACTATATGGACAAGGAGTGGAGTGGGTTATTATTTATTTTCTTCACATTTTTGGGGTTTTTTTTCAAGGTGTCCTAGTTCCAGCCAGGACAGGGTCAATTTTTGCAGTATCCAGGAGGGGCATGACCAGGGCCCAGAGGTTATTCCATGCTACCTCATGGCATAAGCAGGGATGGGGTAAGGGGTCCCTTCCAGGCAGGCAGTGGGAAGGGAGCAGTCAGGGGTAAGGTTGTGTCCCACGTGGTGGGTGTGAACTGTTTGCCTCTCTTGTGCACTGAGTTATCAGTATTGCTGCTGCTACTGCTTCTTTCTTATCTCATTGCTGTTCCCAGTAAAATGTTCTTATCTCAGCCTGTGACCTTTGCCTTTCATGCCTCCAATTCTCCTCTCCAGCCTGCCACAGGGGAAGGGGGGAGTGAGAGCCTGGTTTGGAGTGTTTCAGGGGGAACATTTAATTGGGGAACACCATTCCTAAACCATGACACATTTTTCATTTAGAAGGATTTTCAAATAATTATAGACTACATAGACTATTGAGAATTTGGGAACTTTTGCAGAAGGGTTTAATTCTCCGGTGATTGTGGACTGGAATTTAAACTACCCAGGCACTTGTTGAGAGGCCCTAACTAAACTGCAGAGAGTTGTGTGCCAAGCATATTGATATCCAAACCCATAGACATCAGATTAATATTGACTTTAACACATGCATGGTCCATGTTTGGAAAAAGCACTTTTTACTCCCTTGTGATCTTTATATGAGTGTGTACATGAATTTTACTGGAAAGCACAAAGATTTTTAAAAGAAAACATAATTTCTGTGTATTACAGATGCATCCAAGGCCTCTTCCTTTGCCACTGCAAAACACAATTTTGGTTTCATCACAAATTTTTAGACCTAGTCTGGATTAGACTGAAGGTCTTCCTTGACCTTACAGAAAGCAAATTCTCCTTTCTTAATTTAAAGCCATTACTTCTTCAAATTTTTGTGTTCATAATTTAGGGCACTTTAATATTATAATACGTGGCATTATCGAAAACAAGGCTCCAGTTCAAATCTACTTAATTAGCTAGTATATAACATAGACATATTGCAATACAGAATCCATAGAAGCCCAAAGTAGAGGAAAAGGCAGAAATTCTCTATTTCATTCCCAAGAAGATAACAATTTAATTTTTGTAGAAATAAAGACCTAAGAATGTAAGTGAGAAATACTTTAGGAAAAAAGAATAAATTAATTGATTTTTTTTCCAAACACAGGGAGTTTTATGTACTTTCAGTTCTCTTTAATCTGTGGTGGATTTTGGCTCTCATTTTTGGTCATTGCTTTTACCTTGGTTTACAAGTGGCCCCTGGGAATTCCTTGACTAGGCTTCATTAGCTGCACTTCAGTAATTAACTGCCTTGAACTCCACATATTGTTGCCACAAAGTACTTGTGTAAGAACCCATAAATGAGCTACTGAAGAAGATGAACTGGAAGTCAACAACTTGGTGGCTTGGTTGTTTCAACAGTGTCCCATGGAACAAGATTTTATCATTCAGCAGACTCCTCTCTCACTTTGGAATATTCCCAAGGTCTATTATAAGGCTGCTCCACCTCACGTTTCCATCAATAAACTGCACTGAATACAGCAGACAACCAGACTTAAAAGAGAGCCTCAGAGGATATCACTACTCACTACCAGCATCAGGAACACTATTTTTGGACTGTCAGTCACAATGACAAATCATATCTCCCCAGTCTCTTTTCTCTACTGCATTTTTATATCACTTCTCTTTCCATGTAATTCATAAATCCTTACTTTCTGGTAAGTCTTTTATGTGACACTTTATCAAGTGCCATTTTATGAGTCTGATAATATAATACATATCTTTGACTCCCTTCTTTTAGGTATTTCTGTGACAGGAGAAGGTTATTTTATTTATTTATTTATTTATTTTCAAAAATAAGCTAAACAGGCTGAGAAACAATGAGAAAAGGGGAAGGAGAAGGATAAGAATGAAATTTCTTGTAAAGCAAATCCTGGAAGGAGGTGCTAGTTTGAAAAGAAAAATGTCTCATTGAGGAAAGTGTGAATGAGGAGAGACAGCTTTAAAAAAAAATCAAAACCAAAGGCTATAGAGAGGACTTGGAAGAAATAAAAGAACCACTACTAGGAACAATCTGAGAAAAAGCTTCCTTCTTTCTAATACTGAGCTAATTTAAGTTATTTTTTCTGCTTCATCTGACATCTTTCTGCTGTGGGAATGCTAAGGTAGCAAAAATATTTTAGGATCATTCCGTTTGATCAAAACAAACAGGGTTGTTTGAAAGAGGAAGGCAATTAAACAGACATGCTTGTTTATATTAATACAACTGTTCTCTTTGTCAAATAATCCTCGTTAAGTCACCTAAATGATTACACTGCTGAGTATTGGCTCTTTGAAAAAGAATGGAGACAGCCTGCTTACTAATATTAACGCATCTAACAATCGATACCTTTGGCTGAAGCCAGGAAAATTGCCAGTAGGTAGTGCACACATCGCTCTGCCTTCTCCCAGGAGCGTCTCCAGTCTCTAACACGCCTGGTTTCCAGGTAGTGATCTCTGGAGGCTGCTGACCACGCTGCCTCGTGGGCACACAGACATCCTCAGGCTGGCTGCAGGACCAGCTCCCGTGGCTTTACAGAACTGCGGCGTGGTTGCAAAGGCAGTCAGGAGGAGTTCGCTGCTGCTGTGTAGAGCTGCACCAAGATGAGGGAAGGAAAAGCTGAGTGGCAGGTAAGAAATGCAAGTGAAAAGTGAAGTGACTGCAAGCTGACACTGAATTTACTACATTTACTTTTCCTGTGCTGTTGCACTCACACCGTAACAGAGACAAAGCACTCCCCCACCTTTGGGGAAGGAGGGATTGTGCCAGGGAGCAGGAGTCCACATCCTCATCACCCACTCTGGGTCAAGAGTCCTAGCATCCAAAAGTACCTGACATTTAAGTCCTTCCTTGTGCCTGCCTGGTTTAATTCTAATTCCAGCCAGCAACTAAGGAACACACAGCTGCTGCCTCACATGCTCCTCTTTGGGATGGGGAGGAGAATCAGGCAAGGAAAAAAAAACCCTCATGGGTTGAGATACGAACAGTTTAACAATTGAAATCAAATTGAATATAATAATACTAATTATGCTTAGATATAATAATAATAATAGTGATGATGATAACAATTGCAATTAAAAAGAATAAACCCCAATTAAAAAAACAAGTACTGCACAACGCAATTCCTCCCCACCTGCTGACCAATAGCACAGTCTGTCCTGAGCAGTGCTCGATGGCTCACAGCCAGCTCCCCCCAGTTCATATACTCAGCTTGGTGTTTTGAGGCATGGAATATCCTTTTGGCCAGTTCAGGTCAGATGTTTTGGCTATGCTTCCTCCAGGCTTTTTGTACACCTCCTCACTGTCAGAGCATGGGAAACTGAAAAGTTCTTGATTTAGAGTAAGCCCTTCTTAGCAACAGCTAAACCATCACTGTGTTGTCAACATTATCCTTGTGCTGAATCCAAAACACAGCACTGCGCCGTCCACTACAAAGAAGATTAACTCTATCCCAGCTGAAAGCAGGACACTGGCCCAAGGCAGAGGTGTATCTTGGTCTCTAGAAAAAAGAGAGTTTCCTGGAGCTGTCAACACAAATGGACTTTGAATATAACAGGAGAGGGTCTCTGACCTCTTGTCTGTGTAACTCTGCTGTTGGCAATGTCAAGATAAATTTAAAACCCTTTAATCTGCAAACAAAACAAATTTTATTTATAATTTTTAGCAAAATTTCAGCACACTTAAAACTAACTTGATCAATACATTGTAAGATAATACATTAATAACTAATTCATATGACATATAATGAAGAATCACAAGGCTATTTCTAGAGCCAGAATAACTATTGTTTTAATCAAACTGCCGAATTTTTGGGTTCCAATATGTTTTTATTAAAACATCTTTATATTATTTCTAAATGGAACCTTAATATATAATTCAATTACAAGATCAATGTGAAAGGATAGAAACTGTTCTTTAATATTGAGTTTTAATCATATTCTGAAATTAGCAAGTGGAGCACAACTATGGATCAGGTAGATAAAGAAAGAGAGAAAAAGTCACACAAAACACATAAAGGGAGAAAGGAAGACTGGTTCATCTGTATTTATTTATTTATTGAGCTCTATCTCTGTTTGCTCATATACAGAAAAGACTTTATAAGAAAATGTTTTCTTCTCCTCCGCAAAAAAAAGGCCCAATACTGAATGGAATTAGATAATGTGCCAGACATAAACAATATATAAAATCCTAAGTACTTACAAAAGAAAAGAAAAAAACTTTAAATATACAAGAAAAACTACAGGTAAACCAACCTGAATTCCTCTGTTAAATTTCAATTATTTCTGGAAGAATCTACTGCAGTCACCTCTCTCTTAGATTACTATACCAGCAATGACAACTTACTTCAGTGGAATAACAGTTGCAATATGGCAATATCAAGAGTGAGTCAGTACAGAACAAGTGGGTCTATCTAGGTTGCAACCAACATCAAAGAAATGCCACAGGCATATCAACTATAAACTCATTCTGAAAGGTCTGGCAGACTGTGGTCCTGAACATGACAGAAGCCTCTAAGTGTTCTTACGACATTTCTTTGGGAGGAAAGAATAGAAAGACCCTTTGGTGAGGGTTAGTCTGGAAGCAGTGTCAGAAAAAAAAATAACTTGCCTGAAAAAGCCCAACTTATCCGAACTTTGAGTGTTAGATTTTGGGGAGAATGGTTTTCATTTTTCTTCTTGTTAAAATGAAAAAGACTAAAAAATAAAGAAAAGCAGGAAAAGAGAATAAGCACTTTGAAAAATATGCAAAAAGAGCCAAGTGGATGTGCTTCCAGGTTTGTGCATGTTCCCTCAGTTAAGAATGATTTTACAGCCAGATGACAAAGACCCTGACAATAGGGCTTAATGACAAAGCACATGAAACCCTACCCAAGGCAGTTGGACTAGCATTTCAGCATTATTGTATGCAATGAGAGCTTTCCAATCAGCCAGAACAGTGGGATCCACCAAGGATCAAGTAGCTATTAGGCCAAATGGTATTGTCAGAATTCCACAATTTATGCAGCTTCTTTCAGAGAACTGAGTCCTGAAACTTCTAAATATCAAAAGGGTTCAATATCGAATAGAACATGTATTTAAGGAAAATTGGCCCCCAAATTGCTATGCTATTGTCATTTGTTCTTTTCCAGTTCACTTAGAGGGTAAAGTGGAGACTATTTTTAAAATTCAATATGAAAAAAATTACAACTGAAGTTTCTTTAGAAAAAAAGTTCATTTAACCAGCTGCATCTTTCTTTTGTACTCTGCTCAGATGTTAACTTGGATTATAGCTTCAATGTTTCTCATGCTTTTTTGTTGTCTGTCATTTACATTTTGGAAAATTTAGCACAATTTTAGGTTTGAACTGATTTGTACTCCTTTGGCCAAGCCTAAGCCCCTCCAAACTCTTCTGGAAAAGTACCACATCCACAATCACTCTGGCAAAGGTCTGCCTGGATCCTTTTCAACTAACACAAAAGCTGTGCAGCATGTTATTTAGCATGTTATTTAATGCCTTATCCTTTTCTCATTGGAGTCTGCTGCAGAGCTCCAACCGACTTTGCTGGGAGCTAAAAAGAACCCCAAATGCCAAACTGATTTGACTACTGCTTTAATAAGAAGATTTTGCAGTATGCAGCATAATCCATCTTTACACAAGTGTGCACTCTGATGCTCTGCCTGTCCCCTGTTCAGCTGGACCCCTCTCACTGGACACTGCATCCAGGGAATGCTGACACTCAATTTCTCTCTCTGCAGCACTGCAAGTGTTTCAAACCACAGCCAGGAAAAGGCTCTTGGATTCGAGAGAGGCAACAATGTCTCACATGAGGGTAAATGAGCATCTCACACACAAGGTTTTTTCTGGGCATTCACGTAGAAGCTTGTCACAAACTGCTGCTCGAATATTCAGCAAAAAGAACTGAACAGTTTTACAACCTGAATTACAAATTGTGTTGTACAAGTTGGAGCTTTATTTGGCATAGGAGACTTATAAGCTGTTCGTGATACCATCTATATTTTGCCTCATACATGACTATGTATCTACAAGAATAGTAAGAGGAAAGGACCACATTTAGAAACAGTCCAAGGTACATTTCTCACATTTGAATAGCTTGCCTGGGAATTCACTTATCCCACCGGGGAACAGTCCCATTAAAAGACAGAAGCAGTTGCCTCCTTGCATTGATCCATTTATATCTGTATCAATGTGACTTCTAAAGAAGGTAGAAAGCCTGAGAGTGAAGCAAATGGAAAGGAGTGCCTCAAGATGGACCTTTTGTGCCCCCATCTGCAAGCCTGAACCTTTATCATATGGCATCTGGGGGAAGAGATGCGAGTAGGGACTATGGAGTCAGATGGAAGGCACCCTCATTTTTGAGAGTCCCACTGTTTCTGCATGAGCCTCCTGCAATAAAGCTGCAGTGTGAAGAAACTCTCTTCAATTGCCAGTTGACTAAAAGAAAGAAGGAAATCGGTTTCATCTCTGACTTCTTGTAACGGAAAGCCAAGCAGTATTGTTGCTTATGAAAATAAGCAACAATGTTGAAAAAAGTTTACCAATATGAGCAGACTATTTTATAGATTATTTCAATCATTTATGGCACTCAGCAGCTTTGAACTTCATACCTTGAATGCTGGGACACTGTATCACTGTATTCTGGCTTCCCATAAGACTTCCCCCAAGTGTATTATCATAATTTAATAATCGGAAAAACTGTGATAGACTCTTACAGAGATTCTCACTCTTGTTAATGAAACAACTTTAATTTCTTTAAGAGAATTAAAATTACGCAATTGCCTTCCAGACGGTTTTAACTATTCATTTGAAGCATCCTTCCTTCTGCAAATACCTTATCCTTTCTGCAAAGCACTAGTTATTGTAAATGATACAGCTTTACTGAGTGTTGTTAAGATCCCCAAATCCTGTAAGAATGGAACACTACCTAAGGATGTTAATTAATAATTATATTTTTCAAATATTATTCCTCCAAAGTGGGAGGATTTTTAGGGTGGTCTAAGGGACATTTCTAAACCAGACCTTAAAATCAGCCAGATTGCTTCTGCAACAAAAGATCGGTGGCACATTCCCCTCTTTCCATCCCAGGGAATGTTCACTTTGCACTCTGGAGCTGTCAGGGTTTTTGCTTTTGAAAATAAAAGAAAATATAAATCAGTTATTAATGAATGCAGAAAGACAGAAAGAAGATTCTTGCACCTTTTCCCATATAAAAGCCCAGAGAAGAATTCTGATTAAAAACCAATTCCAAGTGGAATCATCCCATTTTTTATTGGCCATTACTTATATAGATGTGTACAAAGCAGTTTCATGTTAAGTCTCCCAAAACCATCACAAAAGAGGCAAGTCTCCTTGCAGTGGTAAGTTAATGCAGTGCAGCACTGTGGCAATGAAGGTTGTGCCATCAGTTATAGAAATGTTGTCTACAGAGGGTGTTATATCAATTGTCTTGTTTTCTTTATTAGCCTCATGCAAATATGAAATCAGAGACTGCTGATCCAGAGCTGCAAAGACCCATCACTTACCCAAATGGGCAATAAAACCTACTTTAATTAATTTTATTGTCTGTCTCCTAGAGACAGAATGAAAGGGTTAGAAAAATGTGAGCACCTCCAGTTAAAGAGGCATTTGCATGTATACAAGGACTAACACAGCCTGATAACAACTGCCTGGGTGAGATGGAACCAGCCACAAATGGTGCTGGGCTCGCTCATGAGGTACTGGCTGGTGGCAGAGGGGAGGAGTGGCAGCCAGAGGAAATGCTCACTGGGAAAGAGATAAAGTAGGCTGTGGATTCGGGATCTACTCACTACATTTTAAAGTAATTATTTTCAAGTAAAGACATCATCTTCAAAATAATCTCTTCACTGGGATTCACTTTTCCTCTCCTCCAGTGCAGACAGCAGCGGGTGGTAACGTTTTTGGAAACTGTTTTGGTCTATTAACGAAAAGAATGAAATTGAAATATCATAAATGAGGAAGTTAATTTTGCACAGGCTGCGCTGCTGGTCACAAGTTCTTTGTGAGAGACACAATGTTATTGATATTCATGCAGAGACACTCAAAGGAGAGTTTGCTGAATGATGTGATTAATGAGGATGAAACAGGTAAGTAGCCATTACTTTTGTCAGTAATCGTTGGTGTAAACAGCAGGAAGAAAGGACAATGCTTCAAATGGGAAAATACATAAAAGAGGACTCATGGAAAGAAATTAATTAATTTACTTTCTTTTATATACTTATTAGTAAGTGAGTTTTGCTGGACAAAACTCCTAGTTGCAAATTCCAGTGGGGTGCTGATTGATATTTGTGTATACACAAAGTTTCCCTGTCATTAAGGTAACCAGATGTTTTCCAAACTCAGTAGCAAAGGTTCCATCACATACGTCATTTCAATACAAGAAACATATTATCAAAAGAATCCTTTTGTATTTCAAAGGAGATAACAGTAAGTTTTCTTTTATTCTTGTAGATGTAGTGTTGCAGTCTCCTCTTGCAACTTTCTCCGAGTCTTGATCTCCAAGCAGAAGAGCATGATGTGTTACTAAGGTGGCATTACTGGTTGGCATAAAAAGCTAAGTCATCTATCTCGTAGATGAACTTGAATAAATATCAACTCGATTAATAGACGAAAAGGAGGAGCAGACATTGACAGTAACAGCACTGTTTGGTTGGAATATCACACCGTTCACTAGTCAGCAGTTTAAAAGAAAGTAAGCAGATGAAGAAACAAAAAGCGATTTGGCCGGGTGATTTTCATACTGCCCCATGGAGAAAAAAAGGACCAGTTACATTCCCTAACTCAATAGGAATCAACTTTTCTTGTACAAAAGATATTTATTTATTGAAAAAAAAGAAAAAAAACCATGAAGCTAAAGGAGATATAGTGTTTTGTTGATCTCAAGAAAACTTACAGATAAGGACCTGAGTCCTTTTCTGTCTCTACCTTAATGAATGCCATGCTATTCAATATTTCTTTTTGCCTTTCAATACTCCCTTCCAAAAATATTTGCTATCTGTAAATAAAAATAAGTTATCACACAGCTGAAACATTAGAGAATTTGAAGATTAAAGTGGGATAAAAAACCCAAGGGTCATAAGAAGGTCATTGTGTGCTGTGCTGTACAGCAATCTCTCTGCTATATTGGCCCACTCTTGTTACTTTTTCTAGTACTTTCACTGGAAATACATGTAAAGCAAGGAATACATCTGCATATCTATAAGAATTGCAAAGAATGTCATGCAGTGATTAGAACCAATCTTTTCTATCTCCAATTAGCCAGATACAACATTTTAGCATATTCTGAACAGGACTGTATCTGGCAATGTGCAAACTCTGTTTGAAATGTCTCAACAAGTCTCCAGTACTGAGTCTGAGCGATGATAGAAATCTCCCACAAAATTATTTATCTGTACTGCACAGACTGAAGCAAGCTTTGTCTTTTTTATTTGGGACATTTTAATCAGATGTCTTTGAATATGCTGGGTAGAATAAAGTAAGCCTAATAAACATGCATTGGTTGAAAACTTTTTTGTAAGAGCTCAATATTTGTTTCCCTTTCTTAATGTCTTTGAAAGAAACCATTTGAAGCTCTGTGGTGTCTGAACTTCTCCTGCACTGAAGTGCATACAGAGATGAGAAGAAAAGCCAAGCTGACTATTGTGATCATGCTTTTCTTTTTGGCTTGAGAGATAAGGCTCCACAGAAATCTGCCATGTGGTACTGAATTTAAGAAGATGAGCAAAGCAGTGGCATGAAGCTTCAGACTTTCAATAACACTGCTATATTTATATGATGATACAATAACAGTAAGGAAAAAAGCCTCTGCCCCAGTAAAAAATAGAGGCACTAATCCTGTACCACTGAATACAATGGGAGTTTTGTTATTTACATTTACAGAATGTACAGCACAGAGAATTCCATACTGTACTAAGTTCAGTGCACTCAGATATGAAGGTTAAAAAGACTTTCAGTGCCAATGCCTCTAATGCTCACATATCGAGATTTTGGCAGACTTTATACCACTTTTTTTCTTTCTCCCTACAGTTTAAAAATCTAAATTAAGCAAATATAGCCAGATCTTGTTTTGGGTTTTTTTATCAAATGAATCAGATTCTGATTTTACTTACATTTATTCCCAAAAATGGTTTTGTTAAAGTAAATCGTTCTACCTACATTTGAAAAAATGCATAACATTGCATACATTTACATTTACAAAATTGTATATATACACACACATATAATTTTATTTATATATATATAGTTTGATACACATATAAATGACATATTGAAAAAGACATTTTTTTATAAATGTTGCCTGCTTTTTAGGGTTTTTCACCTGTGATACAATCATAGGCAGTATTTTAGAATTTAACATATTCTAGCTGTAGAAAGATGTTAGCTTTTGAGATTTAAATTAATATTTTAACAATTTCGTAATTCATAAAATATATGGAACCAGTCAATAAGTCAGCAGCAATTTCTTTCCCACATTGTTTGAATTATTATGGTCAAGTCCAGAGAGGGAAAACATATCAAAAAGGGCTAAAATACTATACAGATCAACTTGAACTTAGAGCATTTCTTAGCATGTGCATCATCTTAAAAATTCAACTTAAGGAATTAACAAATAAACTACTACAAAAAAACAGATAATTTAAAATTCTTTATAAGCAATCTATACAAATCCAGCTACCGCTGAATGACTCATTTCTTGTTTTAATGCAAATTGATACTGCATATCAATTAAAATACTGGCTTTAATGTTTCTTCACAAAATTATGAGAGAAGCATATAGGAATAAAGTAGCAATAGAAAGGGGTAGTGCTGTTTTTCCAGTGAGTAAACCAGTCTAGTTTTGTTCAGCTACTCCTTAAGATTTCTACCTCTAGAAGTACTTCCCGAAAGGTAGGAAATTACATTTAAACACAAGAAAAAAATCTTTTTTACTCTAAGAGTGATCGAGTTCTGAAGTTGGATTCTCAGAGAGGTTCTGGAGTCTTCAGCCTTGGAGATACTCAAAACCTACCCACACAAGGTCCTGAGCAACCCACTCCAGCTGACCTTGCCTCAAGCTGGGACACTGGACTAGACAAACTCCTGAGGACTCTGCCAACCTCACCTATTCTGTAATGCCGTGGTTTTTTTTATTCACACTCATTATGTGAATAAAGATACACTCCAGACATGACTATTTCTCTTAATAATCCTAAAAGCTGTTATGAAACAAAATGAGCTCTGGCCATTTTGGAGAGGTTTGAGCTACAAGTCAGAAAGGAACTCCATAGCCAACAAGAACCAAACCACAACTTCAACAACCTAGGCAAAACAAAATTTTGAGTAGCCAATGAAAATTAAAAATAATAACGATCAGAAACCCCAAATGAGTGACAACAAATAATGCAAGAAGACAGCTGTCTTAGAAGAAATATGTGTGTGGAGTTTCAGAAAATGGGGGAGGGATACTTTGTTGAGAAAGAGATGGAAAATTGGTGTGTGCAAGCAGGCTCTCCTCTATTTCATTACTCAGGTATAGAGGATATGGGAGGTATAGAGGGGATATAGGGCTAGTCTTACGTCAGACCCCCTGTCCCAAAGTCATGGTGGCTCTATATGCAGGAAAGTGGGTTCTAAAATAAATTTTCCTTTTATCACCTGTAGAGATGTAAAGCCTTTAGCTTTGCTTAAAGCAGGTATCAGAACCTTGTTGGGGTGGTTGTACATAACCTACATGTATTGTATATGAACTTAATGCAATCAAGAAGTGAATGTATGATTCTAAAATGTGAACAAAATAAGACTGAAGCACTACTTCCTGCTGATACATTTCTTGCCTGATAAAATTTATTTTCCATAACCTATTCAAGAAGTTTTTTTGTTTTTCAAGAACCATGCAAATACAGTTTGATTTCTATGTGCCAATTTCACTGCCCATAAGCCAAATAACATCCTACCCTATAAATGGTCCCACTGCAGTGATGTGGTTCTTGGGGTGTCCTGCACAGGGCCAGGAGTTGGACTCAATGGTTCTAATGGGTCATTTCTAACTCAGTGTATTTTATGAACCTATGATTCTCTGATTCTATGGTTCTGTTAGGAGTGCACAATGTTATCAGAATATTCATGTTGCAATCTGAAGGTTTGATGCACAGACAGTTTTTTTTAATCCTGGGGGTTTTCTGATGCAGAATTACATCTGGGTTGGAGATTTTATTTCAGCCAAGCATGGGCAGAAGACTATTTCTCTTCAGCTTGCCAGACCACATAAACCCAGAGTTTATGGTCATTTTGTGTTCATCATGAAACAACAAATAAGACCCGTGGAGCAACAAATAGTACCTGTTTTGCCACAAAATTATAATAACATGGACAGACTACTACACACAGGTTCTTCTGATGAAAAGTAAACATTTTCTGACTGACAACTCTAAAAAAACAAACGGAACTCCTGCCACGTGAATACTCATGTAACTGTTTGTTCTAATCTTGGGCTTTAAAATTGTATTTAATTTACTACTGAAC
Organism: Falcunculus frontatus; assembly: GCA_013398115.1. Classification (NCBI taxonomy): domain Eukaryota; kingdom Metazoa; phylum Chordata; class Aves; order Passeriformes; genus Falcunculus; species Falcunculus frontatus. The sequence continues at coordinate 1,992,601 of VZRV01004807.1, read as the reverse complement.
ACCTGCCTGTCTGCAAACTGCTAACAGAACTCAGCCAGAGCCAACAGTGCTGCCCAAGGAGAAGAGCATGAAGGCTGGACACGACAGAAGGTCTGAGCTTGTGTCTGCATTGACCATCTCAAATGCACTTCCTCAAGGGCCTCCCCCATCCTGCCATGGCCCAAGACCCATTCCATCCCTCCAGGGCTCATTGTTGCTGTTGCTGGTCTCCATCTCCCTGCTGCTGGTCTCCATGTCCCCACAGCCCTGCCCTGCCGGGAAACTGACCCTGCCAAGCTCAGCTCACCTGCAGGATGATGTCCCTGCTGGGGCTGGCTGGGCCCTGTCCCAAAGGAGATGGCCAATGCCTGCAGCTGCCCCCACACCTTGCCCTGCTGCTGGCTGGGCTGAGACACATCCTCCCAACACACTTCTCCCTACAAATTCCTCATGAACTGCTCACTTCCCCTTACTTCTTACTCGTCACTATTTGTGGCACCACTGCTCCTTTGTGCTTGGATGACAAAGTGTATACAGAACCAAGCTGGTCATCGAAGAAAGACAGAAATATCAAATATGTCCTTTGTGCACACTCACAGTGCCTTTGGTGAACAGCCACTGTCCATATGGAGAAGCATCTGGACTCAAGGAGTCACAGGAATTGTGAAAATAATGTGAAAATAAGAACAAAGATGAGCAACCCAGGTGATTGACCCCAAAAACCCTGGGAAGCCACCAGAGCCCCTGCTCCATGGATGAGTGTGGTGCTGGCACAGGGGCAGCAGCCAGTCGCCAGTGGCTCATATTCCAGAGAGTATCAGCCTTGAGAGCAGCCAGGCACTGCTGCTTTGCTGCAAAACCTGTGTACACAGGACACATCGAGCACACCACTCCAGGATCTCAAACTCTGTCTCTGCTGACAGGATTGCTTTCTGTATCTACTGAGAAAGAAAGTATATTTTGACTGCCAAGATGTGTAAGATGTTTGTTACATAAGGAACGTTTTTTACCTTCTTCCACATTGACATATTATATACAGAAGTTTTGGAACAAGACTCCTCTTTAAAGGGAATATCCAGTGAATGTTTACAAGGAAAGTAGAATGTTAGTTAAACTTGTTTTCAAATGTTTTTAATGAGACTACATAAACCACTCCTGTTTTCAGCAAGGCAAATATATGTAATGTTACACAGAATTTATAAGCATTGAAAACATCTGGAAATTCCACACAGAAAGAAACATCCACTTCTTTGCAGGTGAAGACAAAAAAAGTAATTTTTAGGCATGTTTATAGTACCCTCTGATGGAAACAGGAAGCATTACAACTCCTCCATAACATTTATTTGCCTAACTATAAAGATAGAAAAGATATATTTGGCAACCTTTTGTAACTTGTTATAAATAAAATAGATAAATAAAGTTATTCTTTAAAAGATTAGGAGTTTTATACATACACACACACATCTTAATCAATAGAATAACCTCTTGACTTCCTCAAGAAAACAAACAAAACACGAGTTCTATCAGTTAATCAGGGAGAAACCTTCCCGAACATAGAATTTTACTCTTTTCATTTTATACTACACCTATCTTTATTTCTGTTTCATAAGAATTAGAAAAAACATGGTATTTTTAACATTCTGTGTATTACATTACCTATCAGTATTCATCCCACTTGTTTGTTCAGATGAATGACTAATATGCCTCAGAAACACTGGTCAAAATTGCAGAATTTCAAGCAATTTTTAGTAAAATGCAAACTGAAATCATCAGAGAATTAGCTTTAACAATTAGTACTCCTTTTAAGATTTAAAATATCAGAGCAAACTTGCCCTCATTTCTTTTTTTCTTCTGACTCATAAACCACTTCAGCTTTCATTACTAACTGGCAGGTCACTGAGAAGGTATTTTACACAGCAAGATTAGAAGGGTGAATGTTTTTGAACTCTGACTAAAACTCCCTTTCAGTGTCTAGCAAAGATTTTTTTAAGACAGAGTCTGCATTACTTTTATTTGACTGAGGTGGGTAGGCCCTATTCTATAAAGCATTGAAGCTGTTGCCTAATTTTTTTCTCTTGGAAAACATCACAAACAGATAACTAAATATCATTACACTCCTGTGTGCAACAGACACTTTAAACATATTGCTAAACATATTGTTAGAGTGAAGGAAATAATTTCTTTTTATTTCAGCTCATACCTGTTCCAAAAAGAACTGTTAAAGTTATTATATTGATAAATGTAAATCTCTTTACCCAAAAGATACTGACAGAAAGTAAAAAAAAAGTGTTTTACTTACATTTACATATTCCAGCTTGATAGCAGGCAATCACTTTAATTGAAAGAATGAATTTTATACCACCAATTGTAAGCCTTTAGGGTGAGACTTCAAATAGACTGAAGATGACACTTTTAGTGTCACAGTCATAACTCCATACTGTGGGCCAGGATGTCCCTCCTATTCCTGCCTGAAAAATAGTGAAGAAAAGCTATGTCAGGATTTTCTAAAGGTATTACTTATATTATTGAGGTGTTCTAATAGCTCACAACTCTTTAGTACAATAATTTGCCTGCTCTCTCAGTAAGCAGATAGCCTAGAATTCTTATTTTTAGGTTTCCATATGTTGGTTTTCTGCTGGTTTAGTGAGAAGACTCAGCTCCTCCAGGAAGCTGACAAGAACCAGGAATGGTGTGAAGGAAGAAGGGGAAGCCTGTGCCTGAGTAGAGGAGAGGGCAGTTGTCAGGCTCTAGCAAAGGAGTGAGCTGTGAGATCAGACAATACACATTGCTAAATTCACCCTAACAGAGAATTACCCATCAGCATACATTCACCTCCATGTTTATATTGTAAAAATTACACTGCAAGGTCTATGAGAGGAAAGATCAATCATGATATACATTCTACATGCTCACCTAATCCATTTGCACGTCAGCAGAAAAAGAAAAAGGCACTAAAGATTTACTTTATGTTATCAAGAACAGTTCCGTGAAAAATACTGTGACAGAAAATAAAGAAATAGCTGAGTGATCAAGTCCTTTTGGAAGTGGTCAGCAAAACTGCATTAACAGGAACTGCTATATTAGAATTAATGAAAACTGAGCATACAGAAATCCTGGGAGCTCTGGAGTTCCTAGAGAGGGTAGAACTGTGACTTTATTCAGTCAAGCTCAAGTCATTTAATCTTGGTTATGAGTTCATCAACATAGAATGTACATGTCTGGAAAATTAAATGAAGGAGATAGATTGTCTGTGGAAGGACTTGCAAAGACCTTAGCAGAGCTAACCTACTGAAAGCTATAAGTATTTGGAAAGGCTCACCATTTTCAGTTATATGATAGGCATATAAGAAAAGGAGTTACTCTATTGAAATGCCATCTAGGCTACAGAACAGGCCTGTTGCTTCTCTTTCATATTTCAATTCTGAATGTGTGTCGAAGCCACAGTGACCAACAAACTTCCATTGCTCTAGGACCTGTGCAAACACATCATGGATTTGAAGAATACGAAGCACTGATAAACGAGATGTTATAAATTTGGGACAAAGGAAACATTTTCTCCATTTTACAGATGAGGGAATAAAGTAGGCAGTTTGAATGATTTGTTTAAGGTCTCAAAAGATATCTGCAGCAAAGCTAGAATTTTTGTCATAAATTCATGAGCATCAATGAAATGAATCTTACAGTTTACGACAAACAAGTTATACAGGTATTTCCTTCTCTAATAGTACATTCTTTCATGTTGCAGTTCTACCCTGAGTAAGAATAAAGGAAGTATTCCTAATGAGCTCAACAGGATTTACATCAGTCTCCTGAAAAGTCCACCAGGAAAAAGACACTCTTAATTTCACAGATTGCTAGAGAATGGTTTCATTGCCATGTATTGAAATTGCAATCTAAATAATTGATAAGGGCACAAGTAGTTTTAAGACTGCTTGTTAAAAGAAAACTGTTCATAGGCATTTAAAGAAGAGAAATGAATTTTATGAAATTGATTTACAGGTGTGATGCTTCTAAAATAAGTGCTACATTTTATAATACATCCCTTTTAAATTTCATTTAGTGTGCAGTGCATAAAAATCAAAATTAATATATACCATTATGGTATATTCCCCTGACTCTTGGTGTTAGTATGCTGCTATAACTGATATCCTCAAATTCCTACCACAAATGCCAATTAAAATTATTTTGGAGAAACAGGTGCATAACGCTTCGACTTTTACGGCTCAGAAAACAAAAGATTATTAATTCTCTACCTGAAGAGAAGAATCAGCTTTAGCTATCCAACTAACAAGTGACTTTTTTATCTCCTAAGAGCTGAGAAAATTCTCAGTTACGACTTTTAGACTGGATGCTCGCACAAGTCACCTCTGTCACATAATGAGACATAGAATGCCATTTGTTACAGCAAGGACATGCAATGAAAAATTCTTTTAAAAAGATGCATTTTCAAAACATAGCTGTCTAGAATTTGGAAGTGATCTTAACCTCCAACAAGGATCCCTTCTTTTTCTTATCCACATTTGAAAATTTAGGCTAAACTGTAGCACACTCTGTTAACAAAAACATACATGGAAACCAAAAGAGGTCTTGGAAAATAAATTAAGTCACTGTCACAGTCAGTGAAAAAGGAAGAGGGAAGAAATTGTTATGGCTAACAGTGAAATCTCACTGAAATAATAGGTACAAAACTGGATCACAAAAAGTTCCCAGAATGTTGGGGTCGTTCAAAATCAGCGGTAGAAGACAAGAATCAGGCTTTCACAGGTTTATAATCTACTACATAGAAACTAATCCAAGTCATATTGTTTTTCTTCCCTACAAGTGCTGATAAACTCTCCATCAGGATGGCAAGTCCCTCTAGGCTCTGTCAGTCCCATTATTTAATCCTAAATGAAGTATGTCTTATCAATTCATTCTATGCCGTGACTCTGGTCAAGGTTAGATGAGGGTCTAGCTATAAAAGTACAGGAGGTAACAAAAAGCATTATTTTTCTGTGACAGACTAAGAAAGCAGTGATGTCCACAGAGGTAAAAATTCTTCCCTGCAAATACATTTCCCCAAATATGTTCCATTTACTCTCTAAGAGAATATTTTCATTCTTCAGTAACATTATAAAATGCTAGAACATCACAGTAGGCTTTTTCTTTCCTATACTTTTTAAAGATGAGATAAAAGCAAGGATTTCATTTTTTTTTTTAGTAAATCCTGTTTACGGGAAATCTATTTAAATTAATGCCACTCTTTTTTCAAATGTCTTTTAGAGTCAAAGAAGAAAGTGAGTCACATGGCAAAATTATCCTGCATGCTATTATCAGTTGAGATGAGTCAGCCCTCCTACTGTTTGTTGATGTATCTGTCTAGTGAAGAGGGGGGAAAAAAAAAGAGAAAAAAATCCCTTCTCTGTGGAATTTATCAGATCACAATAGTTTGTAAAGACCAAGAACTAGATAAAAATGACTTCTTGGGAAGAGTGTCAAAGTGCTGCAACCCCACTATCTGCTTTCCCTTATTACAATGAAAGCCTAAGCAAATCTTCTCTGTTCGTGTTTTATTTCCTGATTATTCAGCCATTGGGTGCAAAATGTGTATTTTTAGGTGGCACATAGTGGGTGCATACCCAAAAATACACTAAAGAGGCACACTGCCAGGAACTATAATAAGACTGCTAAACCATTGCAACTTTTAGGAACACTGTTACTTTCTGCTAGAGGGGGAAACTACACCTTGTATTTCATAGACCCTGGGGCTAAATTGCCACTTGAAAGACATGGAATTATGATCAAATTTGTCAGAGGGATTTCACCGGGGGAACTTACTTTGTGTTAAACCTTGTTGAGTATGCAGCCAAACAGAAAACACAATAAAAGTTGTTTTGCTCAAGAGATGTCCAGCATTACTAGGATCAGGGTTAAATTATTTTAATTTGAGATTAGGCTATGCTGTCCTTAGTAAAAATTAGGTAGGCTTCATAAGTGGCTCTGTTCACACCTAGTATAAGCTTCAATTTCTTGGTTGAACATTAACCAACAATTTAATTTATTCCATGCTCATAGGTGACAAAGCTCTGCCAACAAGGGAAATGAAGAGAAATGAGAGACGGGCCAGGCTAAGAAAAAATTCTAAAATTATTATTTCGCAAAAGCACTTACTCTGTTTGAACAACTACACAGTTTGGAATCTTTATCTTAGTTATCCTGATCATGTAATTCTATCATGAACAAGTGGAAAGTGGTGTCAGAATCTGAGCCCTGTGAACCAACCAGTCTTGCAAGTAAAGCAAAGCTTTCTACAATCTGATAATATAACACCAAATAGTTCATTAAATGAACTGTTCTGGAAAAAATAAACATTTTGAAGGAAAACAAACATTTAAAAGCACTAGCAGTCATGGTAACTGGTTCCTTGAGCTTCCAAAAAATCAACTATCAGCTCCCAAACCTCTTTACTTTTATTGGGCCTGTGACTGATAGAGGACTATGACCATCCTTTTAGTGAGATTAGATTAAACTGTAATCCCTTGTCTTTATTGTCCTTCCTTCTTGAATCCTACAGCACTGTCAAGACCCAGTAGTAGTCTTGCCTTCCTTCTGCTTATCTGTCAGAGGTTTTATCAGCCTCTCATTTACCCAAAGAATTTACAAAAAAATAAAAAAAAATGTTAAAATAAAAATATAAAATAATGGAAAAAATTTAAATGACTCATTAATGAAAAGCAAGTGTTCAATCAAAAAGTGGGTTTGGTGTTATGCAGTCTCATATCATGATGAAACTTCTTTAAAAAATAAATAAATTGTTCTAGATCGGCTCTTCAAATAGACAAAAGTGGTGAGAAAGCAGTACAGTGGTGTCTGTGCTAGGTAGAAGACAGTAATTAAATAAAAAATCTGCAACTATAATATTTTTAATTATTTGGTACAATTCTTATTAAATCAGAAAAAGCAGAAAATCTCTTTCCTTTCTCTTGTTTATAAAGCATTTACTTATTTTTCATGACATTGAAGACACACTATTCCTTTCAAAACTATGCAGTATGGAGAGTAGCATGAAAATATTTTACTAACATAATTAAATTAACTCAATTGTTATGGAAAGAATTGTTTTGAAGAAAGAATAAAACAGGTAAAGGCACCAGTGTGCCATAGTAATATTATATCTAGATGCTGCTTATATAATCAAAATTCAGATTTTTTTTCCCTTAAAAGTACCCATATCCATAGTAGGCACACACAGAGTAACAAGTATTGTTATACACAAAATTTAGCCATAGGAGGACACGTTTTTTTGAGCTATCTGCCTGAATTATTCACAGAAGTTTTGTATATATGTCTAAATTCTTTCATGGAAATGGATATCTAAATTAATTTTTTTAGAAGTGCAATTATAAACAATGTTTGATTCTATTAAAACATACAAAATATCTGTCTAAGGACGAAGATGTTGATTTACCAGAAACAGAAAACCAACACTGCTTCTTGGTCTTTTAAACATTCAGCATTACGCAAGGGATGAATTAACTCTGTGTAAATATCTCTGTGTGTATATGTATATAATTAATATTTAATACCATGGAAGATGAACTCTAGTGACTCTTGTTGCAACAGTTTAAGAAAGCACTGCCTGTGACTGCTCCAAAGGTACCCTGGAGGACACTGCCCTAATTGCAGAGTCGTCAGAAGGAAAAAAATGATCCTGAGCTGCAGCAGCTCCAGCACAAAGTCAGACGCCTTTGTTCAGTCCCACCTTGACCAACGCTCCAAGTGCAATGCCAGAGGGGGAAGGTCCTGGGGGCACAGACATCCTCCTTCTCCAGCCCTTACAGAGACATAACCTGCAGCAGGTGTGAGAACAGACAGCTGAGCTGAAAGACAGAAACAAAATTCCTTAAAGGTCTTTTACCACAGTCCTTAAAGTAAACTTCAAAATACCTCTATCCCTTAAAGGTTAAGTCTAGCTATACATATAAGAAGACATATAATAGTATTTTGAGGGAAAATATTATTTATATTTAAGAAAAGAAATCCCTCTCACTCCTTTCACAGATCGGATCCAGAGAAGGTGTCTACACTCTGCTCTGAGCTTTCTGCACAGTTGATTGGTTATTTATGCACAGCTCAGATGGGCAGTTTGTGTACATACAGCAGAAATTGCCATTGGTTAAAAACACACAATTATATCCAAATAAAAGCCTAAAGTGAGCAGATGAATATGGACATCAAATAAGCATTGGTCTGGATTTAGTTTCAAAATTTGGTCAAGTAGAGCATATGATCCAATTTAAAACCAATATTAGAAATTCATAAAATTAAATATAAAGGCTGTAAGATGGCTAAATTTGAAGGAGAGGAAGTGCAAATGAAATAGAGATCAGTATAGCATAAAAAGAAAATGAGGAAAGTGAGAGCAAGACACAACCAACATTTGAGATTTTGTGTTGTTCATTAACAAAAATATTTGGATTATTTGCTTGTTTGGGTTTTCTAACCCTTGGTGGTCTGCAGAACACCCAGTCTGCAGCTCCAGCAATCAGATTGTTACATGCTGTTTTCAAATGCTGTAGTGTATTTCACTGCTCAGACCCTGTTCAGAATAGTGTAAAGCACAGAGAAATTCGTGATATCCTGCCCAAAAATCAAAGGGAACCTTTCTCTCCAAGTACCTCCCTCTAACATTCATTCACTCATCACACTCAGGAGTTACACTAGCACCAGGGAAATATGTGTATGATCTACTTTATTTTAGAAAAAGATGTATGGGCAATGCATAATATTAACTCTTTGACAAAACAAAGCTAATATTTTCTTGCTTCATTTCATGTTATTAAAACCATAATAAGATGGTAGAACATTTTCTCTCATTCCAGCTGGAAGTAAATACAAAAACCCAAATATTTTCCTATATAAGCTTAGTTTTTTGTCTTTCTTGAAGATTTTTTTTAATAAGTTTTTGTTTGCTTGTTTGTTTGCATTGTTTTTTCTTTCCACATATAGAATCAACATATTCTTTAAAAAAATCTGCTATTTTCTGTTTACAGAATTTCATCTCACTGCTGGAAGGAGTAGACTAATTTGGGAGAAATATTTTAACACTGGCAAAAAAAAAAATCTGAAAAATCTAAATATGTCAACCTTAAGATGCAGAATATAGAACTTTCACATGAATCTCATCACTTATATAGGGATTACTGCATCTCGGCGGGGTGCAGCTGTTGGGGAAGCTATTTTATACTAATAAGGCTCTTGCCATGAGTTTGCAACACTACTAAAGTTGCCTCAAGCAAGCAATTAGAATTGCAATTAGAATTTCCTTCATTTTTTTAATTCATTTTCCTTAATGTCTTTCATTTTTCCTTCTTCTACTGCTTTTTTTTTTAATTTGTGCTTCACCTGCTGTCATATTGTAGTACTTTTTTTGGCTCTGTTTCCATTAATAATGTTATGTGAAATCAGAAGCAAGTACTCTCCTTTAAAAGCTGATAGTGAAGAGAATCAGCAAAATTGACTGTTAATCACAAGCATATTGTGGTGAATCAGCATCTTATGACCCAATTAAATACATGCAAATACTATGTTGCCCAGTTCAAAAGTAGAACAAAAAAGGGGAATTGTGGGCAGCAGCTGCTACATGGTACTTCTTTCATGCCATTTTGGTAAATTTCAGAGTTTTCAAGGTGGAAAGGCCTACTATCCACAAGGGGTGAAAGGGGAATGAACGAGCTAGTGTGAGCACAGGCAATTTGTAAACCACCGATGTGTTCATTATGTATGTATTTTATAGTGTCCACCTAAACCTCCAAGTCATTTAAATGGGTCAAGGCAAAACAAGGACGAGTTCTGCATGAGAAAGAGTAAAAGATCTAGATTATCTAAAATTATAAAATATTCACAAGACCCAAAGAAGAGCAGCAGGTCTGAGGATAATCAGCATCCTCAACCAGCCCAGTGATCTCCAGACAAGTCCTAAGAGATGAGGAGGTCTACAGCCACGACAAGGCAGATCAGCAAAGTAAGGTCAGGATCAGAAATCAGGCACAGACATAACCCAGGCAAGGACCAAGCCTGAGCTTAAATGCAGCTCCTGAGCCAAAAGCAGATGCTGCGTGGGTGAACATCCCAGATGAGACTCCTCACAGATCTTTCTCACTCAGCTCATTTCACAACAACCTGACCCAAGCACATGAGAAGATCTTAAAGAAGCACCTTGTCAGCTAAACTGTGAGGAGTGAGGCCTGCTGGTGCACACAGGGCCACGGCACAAGTCCTGAAACTCCTGCTGCTGGAGATCATGATGCATGTTCAGCAAGTCTCACGATCGAAGACCCACTTGGTTTCTAAGGTGCTACTTGGAGTCAGCTACAAGTGACTCCCCAGGGATTCCCATGACACCAGATGATGCTCTTTGAAGTGCTACACTGACTTCACCAGCATTAGACCTGCTAGGGTTAGAGGAAAAGCTTGGGGAAGTATCCTATGGCATTATACCATGTCTCTGAAGACATTATTCTGCTATACAGAACCATAGGGAATTACAGAATTTCTGAAGGTAATACTAAATTTCTAAAAGTGTTTCTCTAAATCCTCCCTGAAGGAATGTTAAGAAAAGTTCATCTCTCGGTAATGGTATGTATCTGGAAACAGACCCTTGCAAAGTGAGGGTGCAACACTGTGAATCAACAGAGAGAAGAAAGGGCAAATTACAGGTAGAGAGAGATGGTAATGTAATAATTGATGTTTTGTGTTCACATCTGAGAAATTACTCTCTAATCTCAAATTCCACCTGTAGGCTTGTTTTAAGAAATAAATTACATGTGTATAAAGATTCTGGCTAGTGATAGGTATAATTGAATATGCTTATTGCTTGGTGAGAAGAACAAAATCATCTGCAGTCTTAGCTGGAAACACCTGAACATATCCAGAGTTCCAGCGTTTGATTAGGAGCAACAGAGGAGGCTTGGCACATGGCCCTCAACACTGTTACCACTGACATATGTTTCTATTATAATGAACATAAAGCTCATTTAGAAGGAAAATTACATTTCTCAAAATAGAATGGGCAGCTGAATGTTTTCTTGCGAATGGCTTTTGGGATAAGTTTTGGCCATTCAAATGGTACCAGTGAAATATCCACGTATGTTACATAGATTGAGAGGTCTCTCCTAAGTCTGTCTATGTCAGCAGTTATCACATTCCCTCCCTTACTGAAAACCAGAATTGGAAAAGTAAACATATAAGCCTGGGAACAGCACTGAGCTTTTGAAGCTATGCTGCTTTTGGCCCACAGCAGGAGACATAATACAGACATTTTATGTGGCAATGTGCAGCATCAACGAGGCCAAAGCAGGGATTCTGCAGTAGGGAAATACTGGGGATTGTTTGTGAGGATCACTCTCCAGATACTAGTGAAGCTCTCCAAAATCATTCCTTTTATCTTTCTGCTCATCTTCTTTGAGCTCCTTATCCAAATAAATAAAACACATCAGTGCTTGTTACCAGATCGGTTTCATAGACTTTGATACTCATATCTAACACTTAAGTTGAGCATGTGCCTATGTTTTTTTCTGAATTGGATCAGAAAATGCTCCAGGGCAGATGAGCTGATTTTCTGTATGCTCAACAACTGCCCCCTCCCCACCTTGTGTCAGTAGGGGTCAAAATTCAGGCAACACCAAGTCTACTGTCTTCATTAAGAACATTTCCATGCCTGGAAGTGTTCAAAACCAGGTTGGATGGAGCCCTGGGCAACCCAATCTTGCTGGTGCCCTTCCTGCCCATGGCAGGAGGGTTGGAAGTAGATGATCCTTAAGATCTCTTCCAACCCAAACCATTGTGTGATTAATTGTGACTATAAAACAAAATGTAAAAATATATAGATCACCTATTTTAGGTATGGGCTTTAAAAACTGAGTCAACAATTTTCCTTAAATTGGAAGAGATGATTTGACCTTTCTGCACTGATCTAATTAGCTTAGAACACATGCACTGTATGAACAGAGAATTTCAGGGTGGCTACATATAAAAACATCTTTGGACAGCCAAGGCTTGAGAGGCTTTAATAGCAGTGCACAAACTGGAATCAAATCACAAGAATGTGGAATACAATCCATATCTTCATCAGAAAGAGGTCTTAATTTGGTGCAATATATTTGATCTATACAAACACGTGATTTGTGTCTGGAAAAAAAAAATACAACTTTCTCTCATGAAAAATTCATCTGCATTATTTTACCACAGCTGAACACAGTTTTCAGCAGTGTTAGAAACAGTAACAACAGCAAAGTTCCTGCTGAACTTCTGGAAGACTCCAGAATATCTTTCATGGGGCCATAACTCTGCTTGGGGAACACAGCTTTTGTGCTACAGCATGTGCGTGAATAGCAAAATGGGATTTCCAACTACAGAATATACTATTTTTGTTTAAGCTTTATCTGATCTCCTGCTTTCAGTGGGTTTTGGCTCCAGTTCTCTTTCATCCTGTAGAAAAAGTAGTCAATTAAAAGAACTCTGAACACAAATAGGTTCAAAGTATTCCATCAGAAGTCAATGACTACAGCTTCTGCCTGATCCTTAATCATTTGCATTTCCTGCTGAATGAAACAGGACACAGAGTGAATTCCAAAATAGCCAAAGACTAATTTTTTACAGTTCTGGAAATGAATGTTTTAAATTATTGAGCAAAGACATAACAATTTACATATTTCTGATTTTTTATTTTGATACGCATGTCTCAAATGATTTTTCATCTAGATAAGTTATTCACGAATGAAAAATGAGTGCCACTCAGTCACACTCAGTTCTTTGAAAGAGAGTTTAGTCATGCATATTAGTGTCTATGTATTCCTCTTCATCCACAGGCATTAAAGACAAATCCACTTCTACTTAGAATTCAAGGCTGGAAAACCCCTGCCCATGGAGTCCCTGCAGTTTCCAATCAGTGACCATCATGAGGAGTCACACCTTTCCTCCACACCCCGCTTTTGACTTACACACACCCCTGGTCACTCACTGCACAGGTCAGAGGTCTGGCATGACACTTGCCACCTTTTTCAGATACCCATACAAGGAGTCTAGCTTTCCATATCTACAAAAAACTACATAAAGATGTAGACTATGGTTAGCAGTAACTTTTCCTGAAAATTGATGTTTAGAAGAGTTATCTTAGATCCTTGTTTATTTTAGAAATTACTAAAATGCCTACTTTTGGACTGAGCTCCTAGAAAAAACCCAGGTGATTGACCCAGTGGGTGAAGAAGGAAAAGAGGGATTTTAGGATAAAGAATAAAAAACTGTCATTTGTCTTCAGTAAAACACCTAATCCATAAATGGTAAAACCCACTATTCTCATAGCATTTCTACCTGAAAGGTCAACTGCAAGCAGGATGCTAACTGAGTAATCAGCACACCCTGGCATTTAAAAGAAGTTGCAGAAAAAGGCCTCATTGTTATACTCTTCATAATGAAATCATGGAAAGGCATTAGCCCAAAAATGATTACAAATAAGCTTTGCTGAACCGCGATAGGTGCAGGTTTTACCGTGTGGAGAGATTAAAGCCGTGTGCAATCACTGCCTGGAGACTGCACGTCATTTCACATCAATTGGCATGATGAATCTTTTACATAATGTGAATCACAGTCTAATTGTGAGTTTGATTGCATCTTCTGTTCTGATCACACAGCCTCAGCGCATAGAGGCGAGCAGGGAACTAAGCTATTGTATGGAGTTAAAGGAAGAAAGAAAAGCTGTGTAGCATGAAATGAAAGTGACATCTCACAGGATATATATTACCAAAAGTTGCTGAGCAATTTAACAACTACATGTAATATATATCTTGACAATATCAAAAAAGGCAATTAGAGGAGCATGTCTTCCACCAATAGAAATACATCATTTCTGAAATCAGCAGGCTGCTGCTAGGAAACTCAGACTGGAAGCCTTTTTGCCAGAGAAGAAGCATTTAAGACAATAAACTCTCCATTAACTGCAATGCAGGCAGAATGTAACTAACCCAGGATTCTTACAAGAGCTGGCAGAAAAACTGGTACTATATGCTTCAAAGATATTTCTAAATATCAGGTTCAGTCATGGATTTGTCATAAATCATATTGCAAAATAAAGCAAAAATCGATCCTCTATGGAAATTATATTGCTTCTATTACCATAGGAGCTGAGGCATACAAAATCTGTAATGTATTTATTTCCCAATACCATTACAACTATTGTCTTCACTTTATAAAAGTGAAATGGAATACCAATTAATTAAGGAACTTGTCCCAGACACTACAGGAAATCTACAAAACAGCAAGTGATGTTATCCAGATGGTCAGGTAGCAATTCTGTATGTTAGTTAGTGGAAAGGTGCTGGACTGTAGCCCTTGCCTGACTGTCAGGGAGCCATCTGGATGCGGGGTACAAGGCATTGTGACATTCACTACAGAACTATCATATTTCTCAATCTTGCAGGAAGAAAAGAGAATCACAGAATCATGGAAATATTTAGGTTGGAAAAGACTGTTAATATCATTGAAGTACCCTAAATTTGTCTGCAACCCTCTCATCTTTTAAATACATTTATGTTTAGGGACACAGCACCTTTTTTTTTTCCTTTTTTTTTTTAAATCTACAGGTTTTCTACAAGGCAACCCAGTTTTTCTCTGAAATTCATTACAGCTAAAGACCAGGAAATCATTTCAAACTTGGATTATGTGTAGGTGGTTGGTTAGGGGCTTATGCTGCTTCAGTTTGATTTTAGATGAATGTGTAAAGCATTTGAAATGTTTCTAAAACAACAGGTATCAATACAAATTAATACAAGTCAAGGGTTTCATATCAGTTGACATAAATCATAACTCCAGTGGTGGAACTATGACATTTTACCTCAGCTAGATGACAATTCCAAGGATTCTGGAAATAAACTACCACTAATTGCAGAAGTTTGCTCTGCCAGCAATTTTTTCTCTTCCAAAGTTGATAGCTTAGCTCTAGGATAAGCTCTAAATGTTTATGGGGCCAATAAAGATATTTGCATTAAATTTGCATCTTTTTAAAAAATGAAACTCTGATCTTGGATCTCTCTGCTAGATGCCTCTGCTGGGCATATCTCTGGCCTACATTGCAAAGTTTCTGATATGTTGACAGTCAGTCAGCACCTACTGTACCATTTTTTGACCCACTAAAGGGTATAATGTAGTGTAATTACGTTGTGCAAACCTGAGTATGGAATTATCATTGCTCCTTGGGGATTTGGAGTCTATTTGTTAACAGGAAATTAAAATTAGAACATCTCAGTTGACACTACAGTGCACAGTGATGTTTACCTGGGAATCATTTCACAAGAAAATGGAGCTGTATTTCACCATTTAGAATCCAAATACTTAGTACATGGAACATACAAAATGTGGCAGATAAGAAGTTTCTGGGCTTTCTGGACTCTTTTTCTGAGATATTTCAAAAGAAGTCAGAAACAAAGTCCATTACAGTGATGGCCCCTTTCACAGTTATGCTGCTATGAAGACGACAAAACCCAGGAAAATGCATGCAACAAAAAAATGATATGGTAAATGCAAGAAGCAGAATTTTCTTATGCCTCAGACAGAGGGAAGAAAAAAGTCTGGAACTGGGTAATTAGACTGCTGTCTGAATTTCCCCTCATTTGATATCGCAAATATCAATCACCAGCTTGAGAACTGAAGTTTAGAGATACAAGGAATGTGTTCAAAGTAAAAAACATTGTTGCTACCGTGGATTTTATCAGGACAACAGCACTTTTCCTCAATAATTTCATTTTTGCTATCTTGTAAGGATTTGGTATCATGATGAGAACAGAAAGCACCTGCCTTTAGCAGGAGCAGAACACAGAATAGGCTAATAGGCAGCATAAAAATACAGGTCTGCCAAAACTTCTGGACTTTAAGAAAGCTCAAATTTCCCTGAAGTACTCTCCATTTTCCTCATGTTAAAAAACTACTACAAAACCCTCAGGAAAACAGGTGTACCCTTATCATACAGAAAGATCATTTCTATAAAAGGTATTACTTGTAAATGCCATCTGACTTGTCAGGTATTGAAGGAAGATTCATAGCTCCAGCTGTAAGCAAAGGGCACTCATTAATTAGTTTCCCAACACAAACATAGAATGAGATGCAAAGACAAGTCAGTGGCTCATGCCAGATGGCCAGGTAACAAATCATAGAACTGGACACATCTTGAACCATTATTGTTGGCACAAAAGCCATGGAGTTTCTGAGAGGTAGCCAGTCAACCCAGACAGCCTCATTACTGCAAGTAGCATTAAATTAAACAGTGGCATAAAGAGTCACACAATATCTCAAAGTCTAACACATTGATTAGCTGATTACTTAAGCAAAATACTGCAGAGAGCTGTGTGTGCCAGTGTGCATGCATTTAAAGTACTACACATGCACAGGTCACTCACATACCACATCAAAGTCAATAAATTAAACATGAATCGTTGGGCATGTTAAATGAATTGCAACCCATAATCATCTAAGTAGCAACAAGGCATTCATTTAACCTGACCTAGATGGATTATATAAAGAGTTATTAAATATTACAGGAATACAAATTGCAAGTTAGAATCCTTGGAACTCTTTTCTGGTTGAAGGGATTTTTATAAGAAGGCAGTAACTGAAACTATGCAGATGTCCGATATTTTTGGACCTACTTCACTAGACACCGGTTTATTGGGGTAGTTTATATGCAAATAAGATAATGTGAGGCTGTAAATAATACAGCCATGTGGTGGTCCTCTCTGAAATCTTGTGCCTTGTCTGGGATAACAGGGTGGTAGAATACAGTCAGTTCAGTCAGGTATCTCCAGAATTGCAAAGCAGGTGTATTTGGCTTAACTAAGTGAAGAGGAAAAGGTTTATTTGAACTTATTCTGGAATGCACAACAGTTACTTAGATTTGTTTTATCTTCTTATTCAGAATGATTTCATGGTTCAGAGAGAAAAGCTTTAGTTCCTTCAGTCAAAAGATTTAGGGCAGAATTCATCTGATTAAATGCAGAGGCCTGCTCCTTATCTGAGTCACCCCAGTCTCCACAAATAATCAGTAAAAATCTAGTCACTATAGACTACAAAGTCTAAGACAGAATTTCTCTAACTCTAAAGTAGACATTTTAAATACATCTGATGGATTGAATCCTAAAAAGGTCTGTTTCTCTACAATGAATATAAAAGGAGGTTCAGAAATAGCTGTTACACGTGTCTAAGGAAGATGAGGTGACTCCTGTTCCTAGAATCTGCTCTTGTTTTTCCTGCTAACCTGCTGTATGGCTCTGGAAGCCTAAACTGTATTAAAAAAAAAAAAAAAATCAAGAATGCTATTTCAGACGTCATTATTCTATTGATGACATCTATTAGGCAGTATCTTTCAGGCATCTATATTTACTCACATTGACTTTCAATTTTCATCTTTTTGTACTTGTGCTCTGACACCCATTCTGTATGTTCTGCATATACATTTGCATTTAGAAATATTTATATATATATTCATATATTTATATGGTCTTTAAACAATAATGTCATACAGGATGTAACAGGACAGAACCCCAGTATCAAATGTGCCTCTTTGTATAATACCATACAGGTAGTTAACAATGAATTTTTTAATTGTTGGCATCATCTGAGGTTAGAAAATTTTCCTTACCAGATAATTTTAACAGGCCATGGGCTCCAAAAACCACCAAATTATTCTTCACAGTGTTATAAAAGAAAAATTGAACGCCTCACAGTATATCCCCAACTGCACTTGGGAGGTGACAGTGATTATAAATTTCATGGGAAGGTTACCTGAGGATAACAGCAAAAGGAATAATATAAAAACCTTGCCTAAACTTGGAAAAGTGCATTGTAAAGTGGATTGCTGAATGTATTTAAAAAACCAACCAACCAACTCACAAAAAAACCAAAAAAACCAAAAAAACAAGAAAAAACCACCCCAAAACCAAACACCACCCCCTCCCCCACCAAAAAAAGAAAAAGAAAAAACACCCACCCACCAAAAAAACCATCAAATGAAATCACAGTTATTTTAGACTTACAGGATGAGGATGACCACCTCAAAACAGGGACATAGACAAGGCAGAGGTGTTTAGTGCATTCTTTGCCTTTGTTTTCAACACAGATGATGAACCAAGGGCGTCTCAGTGCCCTGAGCTGGGGGGCCATTACTGCAAGAATGATCAACTCCCAGTTTACCCTGCTCCAGCTGGATCCCTACAAATCTCTGGGGCCTGATGGAATTCATCTAAGAATCCTCAAAGAGCTGGCTGACATCACTGCAAAACTTCTGTCGATTATTTGTGAATAGGCTTGGGAAGCCTGAGAGGTCCCAGCTGACTGGAAGACGGCTAACATTGTCCTGATTTTCAAGGAGGGCAGGGGGAGGACCTTGGAAACTGCAGGCCTTCCAGTCTCACTCCAGTGTGACAATGTCTGATAAAATCATGGAAACTATTCTTCTGGGAAGTATTGAAAAGCACCTGGAGAACAATGCAGTCATCAGTCACAGTCAGCACATGGCTTCATGAGAGGAAAGTCCTGCTTGTCAAACCTGATTTCCTTCTATGTCAGGGTAACTCACTTAATTGAGCGAAGAAAACCCATAGATGTAATCTTTTTGGACCTCAGCAAAGCTCCTCCCAACCTCTCGTGTTTGCCTAGTGTCAGAATTCTGCAGGTATTTTGCACAGTTGTCCACCAACAGCGGCCTCCTGTGGTCCCTCCAGTGAAGGCTGGGAGCACAGTGTGATCCTATCCCCAGTAACAGAACAGATAAAAACCTACTGAAAGTAAAATTTGGACAATTCCAAGTTAATCTAAATGATGACCTAGACCCAAAATAACCAAAACCAAAACAAAAACAGAAACAAAAGAGCCCCCCCCACCCCCTCCCAAAAAACCCCCGAAAACAAAAACCAAAACAAAAAACCACAACAAAACAACAACAAAAAAACCCCCTAAAAGCTGCCTCTAAGATTGTATCTTAAAAGAGATTCAGAAGCCCTTATTTTTCATTCATTTGCAAGAAAGTAAACAAAATATGAAAATATGATTATTAAATTTAGAAGAGTTACCTGAAATTGGTTGTTACAAATACAAAATACACAAGGATTGACTGAGGATCACTGAAGGATTGTGTCTATAAATTGGTTACTTTTTAATTTCTGTGACACCTTACAAGAAGATTTCTACTCACGTAAGTCTAATGGAAGGCCAAATTAATCTCCAAAGGAAAATCCCTGAATAAAAGAGAAAGGAATTATGCTACAGAGAAAAAAATGAAAGGGGCATTTAGTCAATTTTCCAAACTGCCTGAAGTTTTGCACCAGTAAAACAATTTATATTATTAATGATTTAGAATGCAAATATAAACATATTTGTAGAATCTTAGATTACAGGCAGGGACACCTTTCACTAGATCAGGTTGCTCAAACCCCATCTAACCCGGCCCTGAACACTTCCAGGGATGGGACACCCACAATTTCTCTGGGCAACCTGTTCCAGTGCCTCCCCACCCTCACAGTAAAGAATTTCTTCCTAATATCTAATCTAAACCTGCCCTCTGTCAGTTTTAAACCATTCCCCCTTGTTTTGTCATTACAGACCCCAGTACATGTCTCTCTGCATCTTTCTTATGAGCCCCTTTAAGCACAGAAAGGCTGCAAGAAGGTCTCCCTGGAGCCTCTTCTTACTTATTACTAGAGAAGATGATAAAAAAAGTGAATCAGAAAAGTATTCAGAAAGGTGACAGAATATATGTTGTGGCAGCAACTGTAATGCTGCACATTCAAGGGAAGTATAACTTTGACCATTTGAATGCACTGTGAATTATTATTTAACAGAAACCAGCCACAGTAATCAGCTATGTGCCACTGCATGACCTTATCCAAGTTCAATGTCCATGCAAGCAAATTAAGCAATATTACAGAATGAAAAATGAAATAAAGTTCATCATAATGTCATTACAGTATGTCATTCTTTCACCAAGCGTCCAGGATTTTACCAGGTGAATTCATTCTATATTCCCAGCACTAATGCACAAGGAATAAATACTTTTTGCATTAAGGTTGCAGAGCATAGCTTGTCAAACAGCATGGTTACCAAATAACATTCCATTTAAGTTAATGCTAAAATTTTTATTACCCAAAGTAAATTACTGCAGGTCTCCAAAATAGCCTATACCGTAGTCACCCTTCATGCCAGGATATTATTCTGAGCTAAAATCTATGTTGCTGTGAAATTAGATTGGACTTACCCAAGCCATATGGTTTAAAGCTATCTTGAGTGTCTTTTTATTACAATATAGGCATCCTGAGCGGTACAGCTCACAGATTTAGACATTTAAATTTAGATGTTTACAAGCAAGCTAAGATCTCATTACAATCAAGAGAGATCTAATCAGATAAATTTACTGAAACCTAGAGATCTATTCAGTCAACACTAAAATAGACAGTTACTTTTGAATAGTTATTTTAGGCTATCCATAGAATTTTCCTCAGCATAATACAAGTTTAGAGCTGTCTTGCAATGCAATCTCAGGATCCTTATTTGGGTGATCCCTAATGTAACTCCGGTAATATCACTCTGTTATCTAAGCTTTGAAATTTCATTCTTTATGGATTGAAATGCTGTGCTCTTAATTCCCTTGATTTGATTATCATACATAGCACAAATAGATAATAGTTATTAATTTCAATCTCAATTTGAAACCTCTGACTCAAAGCTCGGTTTATGTACAAGATATCCAGAAAAAGACAAACAATAAGTGGGGAAATATGACACTGTTTCTTGGATAAAGGTAAGTATCCA
Source organism: Falcunculus frontatus (assembly GCA_013398115.1). NCBI lineage: Eukaryota > Metazoa > Chordata > Aves > Passeriformes > Falcunculus > Falcunculus frontatus. Next base: position 1,971,793 of record VZRV01004807.1, on the reverse strand, counting down.
CTAGGGGAGAAATAGTCTCCTATAATGTCTGGTGCATAAACCAAAGCCTGATATTTCATAGTCCTTTAGTCTCCTGGCTGTAGAAGCCACTGTAAATTCTCTCTCAGCCTTTCACAACAGGCCAGGCTGCCCAGGACTTATCTTCAGGGTGTCATGCTGGCCACAGCAAACAGTAACACAGCTGCTTGTGCTTAGCTGAACAAGTTCTTATCGTACAAAAGGAAGTTAAAAATAGAAGACCGGTGCGATGGAATTAGAAGCTAAATTGATAGAAAAGGAAATGAAGTCGTAATCTTAAATAAAGATTTCGGGACTTGCTCAGAACACAAATTGGTGATTTCTTCTTGATTTTTCATACCTTTTATTTTTGGCCCAGGAAAATGATGCAGAGGTAATGGAAGTCATAGTCACAGTAGTACTTCTATTAATGTGTGGTACTTACGTGGATCATGAAGATTAAGTCAGATGTGCCACTACAGAACACCAGTGTGTATGTGCTGCCTTCTGTATTAAACATCTCTAGATGTTGCTCTAATGATGCTTTACCACACTCTAGATCCAATAGACATTCCAATAAGTAGTGTCTTTTCTTGTGAGAACCTTCCATCTCTTTCTACTTTCTCTGACCCCTCTCCAGCCGTCAGCAAATGTACAACAGACCTTGGCCGAAATCTCTGTATGAATCTGTGCTCACTGGAAGGCTCTGCAGACCTCTAGAGAATTGTAGCATCATCTACTGCACCATACAAAGTCTTAGTTGGCAAAGGTATATCTCTGCATACTCCAGAGAGATTTAAAAAAAAATCACAACTTTGAAATAGTTTCTAAAATGTGGCTTATGGGTGGTATATGAATCTTTTGATCTACTTGCTCATTTTGAATAACTGACAGCATCAAATGCAAGCTCTGTGAAGCCAGTGGCATAGAACTTTGTACCCACCAATAGATGAATTAGCTTCTAAATTTTACCTGCCAGGAAAGTTGGGAATGACTCTTTGGCAGTCTGGGAGATCAAGTCATAAAAATTTGAGTCTGGAGAAAATACCCTACTAATCTATAGTAAGTTTCAAAATTTATCCCAAACAGAGTACAACATTTCTGAAAATTTTAATATCAGGCAAACCACTTTTATATGAAATTTGAGAAAGAATAACGAATAATTATTTTTTAAATTCCGAATTGCCTTTAAGTAACACATTATTTGTGTGATTATTTGTGATTCCTAGGTCTCAGGACCACGGTACAGGTAGGGTCAGTAAGGGTCTTTCACGAGACCCAACCCTGCTACTCACCAGAGGGTCAGCCAGAGCAGGATGGTCAGGACCATGTCCAGACAGCTTTTGAACATCTCCAAGGATGGAGACTCCACAACCTCCCTGGACACCCTGAGCCAGCAGTGTCATACTCACAGTGAGAAAGTTTCCTGATATTCAGAGGGAACCTCCTGAGCTTCTGTTGCTGCCTCTGGTCCTGACACTGGGCCTGGCTCCATCTTCTCGACACTCTCTCAAGGTATTTATGTACATTGGTAAGATCTCCCCTGAGCCTTCTTTACTTATTGGAGTTCTACTTAATATTAACAACTAAAAGTTATAATTCTAGTCAAAACAAGCCGTATCAATTCCAAGTGCTTAGGTATTTCCTCAGCAGGGCAAAACTAAAAAGCTGAAATGAGAAGCTGAACAGGACATAGCAACTGAGTTCTTTATACAGGCTTGCAGCATTTAGGAATGGTAAAGGCATGTCGATATTGATTTTGGAAGAAAATAATTTCAGTCCCATAAATGCAACGACTCTATAATAGGATCAGTTTAAGACAAAACCAATTTTGATAGCAGCCATGAAGGCTACTGGAACCAACAGACCAAAATCTATTTTCAATGAATAAGCACGGGGATAAAAAAAATTTTGTACATTACTAGAATTTCTTTCTATATATTATAAGAACATCAGTTAGAGAAGTGACAAGTTATCAGGTGGTTATAAGTCAGCAGGTGTTTATCAGCTGAAGAGTTTTACCTAGTTAAGTCAAATGCACATTTCTCTGATTGCATTTAGAGCAGCATATTGTGCATATGATTGCCTGCCAAAGATTCTGCTGGCAGAAGGATCAAGTCCTAATTTTCTTCAGAGGGCTGCCAACAGGATAGCAATCGAGCTTTGTATCTTAGCATGAACGAGCTGATTCCCCTGACACCAGAGAAGGGTATTTCAGAAGCTATGTGCTAATCATTTACAATGCATTTTAAGCCACATTTATATATACATTATATATTATACATTATATATTATACATTCTATCTTCTTGATTCATTCCTCCACTTTATCCTGGTTAGAAATCGGGGCAGCATTTTGCCTTCATCAGGAAGAGCAGGTGAACAGCTCCAGCCATTCTGTGCACCTGCATTAATGCTAAATCAGCTCTCATGAATTGTGCATGAGATCCAATACGTTATAGTCATTAACTCTGGCAAAAAGTAAAAAAAGCTTCTTTAGACAAGACTTTCCTTTACCGTGTCAAGCCAGAAATAAAAGCTACAGAAGGTAGTGAATCAGACCGTAAGGATTTTTTCCTTTTACTTGTACTAAAGGATGAACATGTTAAATTAGGAAACATCAGCTGCAGGAGAAAAGAAGAAAAGATGAAACCGTGACATATAAACACTACCTGTGATTAGTTTAATATATAAATTGCTCGGTTGTCCATGATCCATAACAGTAACTAAAGTTTTAAAGTACATTTATATCCGTTACAGGAAGAATAACCCTCGTAACCTACAGTCACTCCCTTAGTCCACTAATTGTGTTTTCTCCCTGAAAAATTTTAATGTTGCCATTAAATGAAAGAGTCCATGATTACAGGGCTGTTCTATTTTCTCTTCAGCGTCATAGACTGCTGTAGCTCAGTGATGTGCTTCCCTCTAGTGTCCAAAACATCACACGGACTCTGGAAAACGCAGGGATATGAATTGAGCTATATTAATTTTCAGTGGTGATTACACACTCATTTTACTTAATATCTCAGACTGAGGTTCCAGGTGAAGATAACATAGGATCAGTTTCATAGATTAAATTCTTCACACACCATATTCCAATGTAACATTTACCCCTTCTCATATCTCAACTATTAAATGAAAAATTAACTGCTATTCATCTCTTCTCTTTGTTTTTTAAATTTTTTGCTTCTTCTTTTTTTCCCCCCCTCTATTTTATTTTAGTGATGCCAGCCACATGGGTGACATCTCCTCTGATACTAAGTTTGTGGAGATCATTTAGGGTGCAGTTATAGATACAACCAATATCACAGACAATTTTACACAGCACAGTTAAGTAGTCAGATTATTTAACAGCCATGTAAGCCAAAGCAGTGGACTAATTATTACTTCTCCTGATTGCCTATCTCCCCAGGATAATCTGTTTTATTACAGATATTTTGAAAAAAAAAGAAGTGCCTTGTTTTGGTTATTGGATCAACCTGGAATTTTGAGTCAGTTACACAACAAAACTACTTGCTCCATATTGGCATTTTGTTTTTTCTGAATTTTAGTTGAAAGTTCCTTGTCCAAATTGTTCCCATGCTTACTTACATTCTTTATTGAGCATCGTGCAACTGAGAGTGATATCTGTGTGCATCATTTCAGCCCTCATTCTCCAGAAAGCCCTACCAACAGAGCCAGTCAGGAGATGCAGCTGACAGCAGCTCACAGGCCATTTGCTGACAGAGCAATGTAACTGATTCATGTATTTTATTATCCTTTTCTCAAACTGACTAATAATTAAATGCATTGTCTCAGTTCAACAAGATGAAAAATATTCTGAATCAGATCAACAAAGTCAAAGCAAATTACTACATTAACATTTTTCTTTTAGAAAATAAAATAATTCTGGAAATGAGTAATTTCTTCTCGAGCAGAAAATTTCAAATGTGTAAAATTACAATTTTCAGTTGCAAAATTTGCTTTGGCAAAATACACTTGTGCACTTGAATACAACAATCCACTCAGTAGCCATAGATACTATGATCTCTTTTGTGATAATGATTATTTAGCCTCTCAGGAGTTTTCTGGTAACATACTGAGATTCTTTAGATCACAGTGCTCCTTCATACTCGTAGTCTAGAGATACCAAGTTTGTGATGAAAGTATGTGTGTGTGAGGAAGAGAGAGAAAACGTCTTTGAAATGTAGACTTGCCTTTAGGTAACACATTTCTGTCTTATTGGCCTTTCCTGTTTCTTTGTGTACTAGTCTGGGAATTTTATGAAGTCGGTATTTTCCCGTACTTGCTGAAATAGCAAAGTTTCAGACCTTCATAAAACACAAACACCATTGCACTGAAAAATGGTAAAAATGGATGTAGGAGGCAAGGAATTTCAAGGCCCAGATCAAGTACCCAAGTTTTAGCAGCTTGAGGGTATGATGCTGTGAGAGATGGAGAGAATAAGGGGAAAAGAGAGTTTATAACTTTAGGAAAGATTTTGCTTCTTAAAGATTCAACTGAGTTTTAGAAATATTACTGCAGGCTTAAGAGGATTCAGAACAAAATCTTTTGCACAGCTAGTTCAAGTTACTTTTATAAACATTATCTTTCTCTCTAGAGCACAGTGCAAGGTCTGCTAGAGGAAGAGCTATAGAAAAACTACTGCTCTTTTCTGATGGATGTTCTTTTTTGGAGGCGGTTTTGTTTGGTTGGGGTTTTTAAGCATCTCTTGTTTCTTCCTCGTTTCAGAAAATAAGGCTTATGTGACTTTACCATGTGGCAGTCCATCTGTCCATGTGGCACTCCTCTGATAATCACTTCAAGCCAATTTCAGCTAGTAAGGGAGAAGAGGCCTAAGGGGTATGAAGAACTTGTAAGCTTTGCAAAAATATCAGCGGCTTGAGAAGAAAAAGAGAAACATTGAATATCCTTGTAGAAGGAAAGACTACCAAGCACAAGACACGTGGGATCGTGAGCCCAGAATAAGTCTTCAAACAATCCACATGTGCAGCCAGAGGTAAGCACAGCATGTCTGCCAAGGCAGTGGCTGCACAGTAGCTGTGTGGGCAACTACAGATACGGCAGAAACTGGCAGTGCTACAGAGCATTGCAAGACAGTGATAAGTGTCATGGAAGAGCTGGGAAATTATGAAAAAGAAAGTGCAAAAATCTGCAAAAGGTCATGCTCATGGAACAACTCATTAGCAGTTTTCTACTTGCAGAGAAAGGCTCAGTGGAGGATCCAGCTTCTAGTGTCATTCACACTGCTTTCTTAACTACATGAGTTTGTTTTTCTCATATTCTTGTGAAAAAATTAGGAATGTATGAAACCACGAAGTCTGCAACACAAAACTAGATTCAACAGATATTACTTTCATTTTCCTTTGTATGGAGCTGTGAAATTTCCTTCCCCTACCAGAGGCCATGAAGTCAAGGACAGGAAAAAGTCCAAGAAGTACAGCTCCCGTGAAAATAAAAAAAAAAAAAACCATAAAAAGAGAACTCTGTGTGTCAGGAGGGAGAAGAGGTTTAGGTCTTAACATAGGACGTAGAATCTGTGCTGTTCCCACATGACTTTGAACACGTCATAAGTCTCTGGAAAGCTATTTGCTTAAGAATGGCTGCTAGTTACAACCCTGCAGTATCTTTGAGGAGCCATGATTAAGATACACATCCCTACAATCAGAACAATAGCATTTCTCTCTATCACAGGAATTACGTTCAAAGAAAAAAGGTATGTTGATGATGATGAAGCAATCAGACACTGCTGTAATCAGCACCTTAAATTGTATTTGGGATGGCTGATCCAGCAGGTCCAGAGGCAAACAACAAAGAACAGTGAAAGACCGTCTGTAAAAACTTACTTTTAAAGCTACCGCTGGTGTCCTCAGGCAGGAAGTTATCTGAGTCTCAGTCTCAAACAACACAAACCTGCAAAGAGAGCCACCATAGCCCAGTGTTCTGTTGGTAAGTGTCTGATTTTCTATGACCACTTTTTGTTTCAGAAGTTCAAGTAGCCTAATGCCAGCTCTACTGAGTTGTACTGCCATCTCCACAAAGCACCAGCTTCTTCCTGTGTCCCACTGGTGCCTGTGCTGGTTCAGAGCTGTGCACACAGAGAATGCCTGGCAAGCACCTGGGGGCTGGGGGTCACCTGGCAGGGTAAGGAGGACACAGACTTTTGTACCTCCCATATGACCGTTTTCTCACAGGATACTATTGGTACTCTCTTGTCATGTTTCTGGATTTCTAACCTTCAAACTGAAAGTCCAGAGGTAGTAAGGGAAGGTCCCTATAGCTCAGCAGCCCCAGAAATATATCACTGCCACTGCCAGTAGCAGGCTACAGGCTTGAGCTGGCTTTTCAAGGTCCTGGGACTGAGGCTCAGTTTTTGTCAGTCAGTTTGAGCTGTCAGTCAGTTCAAACTTTGCTTTGAACTTGGCCTGCCTGGACTTTTCTTCCAGCTTGTTTAGATGTAATAGAAATTTTTCTATGTGGAAGGGTTGCTACACCTAATCAGTTTTATTTTTGCCTTTCAATGGTAAACCACACCTTTTCTATAGACAGAGTGAAAAATAACTCCTCTGTGTAGAGGGAAATACTCCCCTTTTCAGCATGATGCTGTAGTGGTAGAGCAGCACAGGGATGGTATGACAGTGGAGACACGGGATGTCATATAGAGCAGAACAGGCATGGGGGTGGTAAGAAAGAGGTCACAGGGTAGCACTGGAGATGTCAGGGATGCAGGCAATTCTGTGGTAGTTAGTTAAGATATGGACACATGGAGCTGGACAAAACTGGTTTTAAGGGTCAAAAAAAAAAAACCAAAGAAAAAGTATCTAATATTTGTAAAACAGTTTACATACAAAATTTGGATGCAGTATGATGATGCAGACATTAACTACGAAGAAGGCATCAATCTGTGTCAAACAACATAAAAACAGCTTAAAGTAAAGAAGAAACCATCAATGTGATACTTGCCTGACAAAGGGGAAGAAACCCCACCATCAGCACCATTTCTCCCAGCACAGAGAATGTGGGGGCAATGAACCTTTATGCAACACCCTGCTCCCTTCTTTCTTTGTGAGAAAAAATTGACCTTTTTTTTTCCACATTAATTAGATATAGCAATTCCTTTGATCGTCCTGTTGAGATTTAAATTGTATCAACAATAAATTCTTGGCTTTACTCAAAAGGTGTATTTCTTTTTTTGCATTACAAAATCTTGAATTTAGCAGACAGACAAACAAGTACAGTGATTATATAAACTCTCTTTCTTTGGATGCCAGGCTTAGAATTGAGATCCAACTGAAACAGAGTGGAATCCACTCTCTTCTCTCTTCTCTTTTTTGTTCTCTTTGGTCATGATACAACTCTGCTACAGAAGTCTTTTGTCAAAAACTACAAGAGCTAAGCCTTCCTTTCACAGCATCAGTGTGGATACTTTCACATCAACAATTTAAATAGCAGCACTAATTCAGCAACAGACTAAGAGACTGGTGGGTTATTCTAATTTATTTAAAACTGAATTAAGGGAGATTTACTTCAGAACATAAGAGAAACCTTTATACAAAAAGAATAGTTGAGATTGGAACAGATTAGATGAGGAGGTTTTAGAAAAGCTTTGTTATTTGAGCTTTTTAATTACCAGTTAGCCAGGCTACTATGAATGAATAGCTCAAATTTAGTCAGGCCTGAGCTGGGGCAGCGGGATGGGACAGATGGCCTCCTCAGTCCTCTTCCTGCTGCATTTCCTAAGATAATTCTACACTTAATGCATTAACATTTCCTAGTTCACTTTCCTTTGTTGTTGTGCCTTGGACTAAGGCTAGAAGTTTGGGTTTTTTTCCTTTTGTGGCACAGAATGCAAAAGAACATGCAAAACCACCGTGATGGACAGAGAAACCATCTCACTGAGAGAGAAGCAGCAGCTAATGCTAATGCCTAAATCAGCCAACTACTCCGTGATGAATAATTTCTTCATTTCATTTCATAGGACCTGATGGACTGTAGAATTTTTATGACTTCTTTGACACTCTGAGCATCCTCGTAATGGTGACACAGAGGAAGAATTTAGCTAGGGAGTTTCTTCTGCAGTGCATGTGTGGTTGACATTAACAGGGCAAGGTTATCTGGGTTGCAAGCACAGCTGGTTCAGAAAGGTGTTTAGTTAATGACTACTCAGTGCAGGAGACACAGTGAAGGAACAGAAAAGGTTATCAACTGGAAACAGGACACAAACTGTGACCAGCAGCAGATAACTGAGACAATAGCAGTGGTCAGAATTCCCACTGCCCAATGTGCCATTCAGAACCCACTTCAGCAGCCTGTGAAAGGGTCAGCCAGCACTTGGTAACTGATGTGAAAGCAAACAACATGACTGGGGGCTCAGAGGAAAAACCAAACATCTTACAGAATATTTGAAGAGGCTTGTGACACTGCATGAGACTTATTATGGGGCATTTTGAGGGGACTGTAGGAATGTGAAGGCCTTACTATGGGATACTTAGGGAAAAGGACAAAGGCAGTGGCAGGGATCAAGGTGGATTGGGGAAGAGCAGGCATGGAAAATTTAAGACGACAGACTAAAAGAGGGCAAGTCACAGGTAAGCAGGTGGCAGGTTTGTTGTCCTGTACTTGACATCTCCATGAAATTCTATTTCTACCTATTTTCTGTGCAAGCAGGCTCTCATGCTCTCTGCTCTGTGTGTGTGCAAGTGCATGACTGTGTGTGCAGGGGCACATGCTCTGCTGCTGAACTTCAGGACCACCTACCAAATATAAGGTCAGCATCCAGAGAGACTCAAGGACTGAGTGTTTGACAGCAGAAACTGAATAATTCTAGAGATGGATCAAGTACATTTAGGATTTAACGGTACTGGTGAAACTGCAAAAAACAGACACAAAATGTCTGAGCATCCTATAGGCCTCACATTAGTCTTTTCCTGCTCTGAATAAAAGCACCGATGTAGTCAAAATACAATATACAAAGCAGCTTGTAGAATATTACTAAAATTGCACATAAATCAATAGAAAAATGTTATAGACTTCAGGTTTATGGTAATATCTTTAGTGTCTCCACAGGCTCCATATTGACCGGATTAAAAAAGATTTGAATCATATAAGAAAATACTTAAAATAAGCTCAGTAAAGGCAGCAGATTGTTACCTAGACAACTTGACTCATCTGCAGTGCTAAAACCAAACACTGAGTCTATCACAGCTGGGAGAGGTGTGACCAGCATAAATTCTTAGGGCCTTATTTTAAAATCAACAGTTAAAATGCAGGTTCTAGGTTTCAAACATGAAAACATGTGAGATAAGACTGGTCTAACCAGTGGGTAGATAAAGAAGTAGTTTTAAAATTTTATTTATAGGCTGTTGAATTCATATTTAAGATTTTTTTTTCTCTATATTTCCCTAGTACAACACCCTTGTTTCCTGTTATTTACAATTTTTTCCTAGGACAAGGGAAAACCCTGAGCGCTTTTTTTTCAAGTTACATGCTATTTTGAAATCTAGTATGTCGAAGTTTAATTTTCATGCAGATTGAAAAAGCCAAAAATTTGTGTGAGAACAAAATACTCATACAGGAACAAAAGACTCTTACATGCGCATTATAAGGTATGAGGGGTCCCTCTGCTGGAATTTTATGTTATTCCAGTCCTGAGAAACAACGCACACGAAAGCTCACACTGCATAGTTCAAACTAGTTTTGAAGGACATGAAACAGAAATTAACACTCCTGATAGTTCAATTATAATAATTCTTAAACTGTGCACTGATAAGCAAGAAAATAAACTGTGTCACAGATATTTCTGAGGAAAATGCATCAGCCAGAGTCATGCACACCCAAGCTGTTGCAGAGGCATCTAGATTTCCACCGCAGGAAAGGTTGTACAAGTTGCAATATTCCTAAACTACCATTTTCAAGAAATCATGCTAATTGAGCACTGAAGATACATTAGTCAGAGATTTAGCATTTAGTTCTTCAGAATGTTATAAAAGCCCATACAGAAGAACAGGCAGGTTGCAAAATCTCCTTTCAAACTACTTGACATCCCAGGTGGAATTTCAACATTGCTGAACCAACCAGTTCTGACAATAAAATGGAAGAAATTTAGGGAAGTATGAAACGGTCAAATAGCAATTGTAGCTGGAACACAGATGTGTAAGAACATGCATTGCTTCAATACTTAGTACATTATAGTTAGTTTTAGCTACTTATACTGTGTACTAAATAATGCTGATTAAGATCTTCTAGTCTAATTGTCATCACCATCAATTTAAATCAGTAATTTATTTTATTGATATAAATATATTTGGTTTGCCATCCTTAATCCTGTGGGATTAAGGAGTATAAAGGCTCAGTTACCCCTATATAATACTTCAGATCTAAACCTTTGATTAAGAATGTGGCTAAGATTGGATTCAGCTACACCTAGACTCCTGTTTGAGAAGGAGTTCAGAAAGCAAGGAGATCCTTTCTGCACCCTGTAAATCAATGGGAGGGCCTCTCTAACAAACTCTGTCTGAAGCTCCTGTTCTGGCCATGACAACAGGAAAAGGCAATATGCACCAAAATCATTTTCTAAGTAGATTTGTAAAGGATTCTCCTAGCATAGTGCTACTCACAGGCTTGAAAACAGAAACAGATAATAGTCTATAATGCTATCAAGTAGCCCATAATGCTATCAAACAGAGCCATTCTGCTGGGAATTGTGTCATAATGGGAGGCAAGGAAACATCATAGAAAGAATAAAAAGTAGTCAAGTAGATAAGATTATTTATAAACAATAATTCAAGGAATTAGGCAAACTAAGGACTTCAGAGGCCTGAGGGTGGAGGTGTCGTTTCAGTTAATGGAAATGCTATGTGATGTCTGAGAGGCACGAGTGCAGCACAGAATGGACTGACTCCCTGCAGCGAGGGTCCACTGCTGGCACAGACAGTACCTGAAAGCACAAACTGAACAGAAAAATGAGAAACTATGCACTTGAAACAAAGAATCAAGAAGAATTCTGTTCTGTGTATATCTGAGTTCTTCTAGAGAGTGACAGGTCCTGAAGTGCTCCTCCACAAAACCTCCCTGACCTAGGGCAGGTCGTGTACTCCCAGTGACCTTTCCCTGCAATAGGAACATCAGATTTCATCTGCGTGTTTCAACATACTAGGCTGAGGTGTTCCCTTTCTACAACAGCTTAATTGTCCTCATTTTATAGTGTCGTTTCAGGGATAATGCATTCTCTTTTAGAAGCAATTTCTGGTTTTCTTTGCGCTGCAACAAACATGATGAAATATCTTACAAGGTCTCATTTCCTGTTGGATGTTGAATTTCATTTCAGCTTGCAAAATTTTTTGCAAGAGAGACAAAGTGGAAAGGAGATGAACAGAAAAGATGTTGGATGCAAATGAAAAGCCTTCACTTAAGATCTTGATTTAACACTTAAATGCCTTTTTATGGGGTTAATACGCCATGGTTAATGTGAGGAATAGGGTGATGAAGTCCTCAAGAAAATGTCATTTAAGCAGAGTCTGTTGTTTAAAATGAAAATTTTGCCTGGATCATATTCAGCAAGAAAATGTCCCCTATTCCCCTTCTCCCTTTCAGTCTAGGGCAGCTAGAGAAAACATTTGTATTTAATTTGGATTCTTTGTAGCAAAAAAATGGCTTGGAGAAGTCTTTAGGTCAGTCCATATCACACTCAGGGTGTGCAGTATAGGACTAGTTTAGAGAATAAGACACCTTATTTCCTAAAGCATTTCATGAAAATGCCAAAAGGAACGTCCTGCAGAAGCTGTCTTGGCTGTTTGCTGGGATGTTCTCATCTGGACTATTATCAGTCTAGCTGCTGAGGTTTACTGTGAGTTACTTCTTTTCCCACGTATGTATAATATGAGTTTTGCAACATTCAGAAAGACTACCTCATATCTGCTCCAATTTATTAGTCAGAATATATTCTTTATTATACCTATTCATAAACATTCCTTTATTTATTAAAAAAACCCCCAACAATTAAACAACCAAAACACCCAAATCAACCCCTAAAAGACAGAGAAAAATTAGATTTAAGTACTGCTTTTGAAAAAAATATATTTGATCATTCTCATAGGTTAGTGGATACATATGGAATTTATAGCTATGTAGGACAGGGTGTTGGTACATCTTCCTAGACAGAGAAAGAAAATGTTCAGATCCTGCCCTTTTAGGGTTAAGAATGTAAAATAAGAGCTGGAGGCTCTTTGCCGTAATAAACCATCCCCTCACATGAGGCTTGCTTATTGTTACTGCAGCAACATGGCAAACGAATGCAGTTTTGAGGCAGGCTGGGTCCTCAGCTGGCCTGTAATACCATTCTGGCTTCTGTGAATACATTTTCTTCAAACAGGAACAAGAGTACAGAAACAGGAAGGGAAATGGTCTTGCCTCATCCCAACACAGATTCACTTCTTGTCCCAACATGAGGTAATAACAAATAATTACTGTGAGGTGTCTGAACACAGCCTAAGAGAAACAAGAGCACAAATTCAATGGAAAATGTATTCACTTGAAGTATAGAATAGGCCTTGTAAATACTAAAGCTTTAATTTATTTTTTGTAAATTCAGTCCTGTAGTCCTAGTTAATCTAAAGACACTTATTGAAACACATGGGACATGATCATGTTTTTAATTAAATATAAGAATACCCCAGCATGGTGAGTTTCAAACCCTAATTCACTAGATCCAAATATAAAAGAAAATTATTTCCTGACTGAAATTATTGTGCACTTGCCTGGAATGCGTATTCCACATTTACCATATTCAGAGAAAGGAAAACAGCTGTTATACAAAAGGGTATAACACTCAGAGTAAATATTGGGAGCTGCAAGATGAAACAAGTATGAAGATGAATCATCAGGAATGCATTGCTGAGCCTTTGAAGTTGTATTCCCATTTATCTGGAGCACTCAAATGGCTAAAAGCACAATGACCATGTGATAGTTCAGACTGGTAAGTTGCATTCAAAGTTAAAATGTCTGATCTTATATTTTGTAGCTCTCTCTGGTTACACTTGGGCTTGTCGATTTCCAGACCGTCGACTAAAATCTCTTTTTCCATGTTTTTGTCACTCATTCAACTAATTTTAATATCTTAGCAAGGCTTTTGACATGGTTTTCCAACATAGCTTTTAATCAAACTGGTAAAATACAGTTTCAATACATGGGCTGTAAGATGAGTAGAAAATTGGCTGGACAGGGAATGGGCTGCAATCAACAGCAGAGAGGGCAACTGAGGCTGAATTCCCAACAGTGCTCCTCAGGAGTCATGGGATCACAGAATTGTAGAATCATTTAGTTTGGAAAAGACACACAGAACCAGACACTGACCCAGCACATTGCCTGCTTCCTCAGCCTGGCACTGGTGGCTGTGGAGCAGCAGTTTTTCTGGGGCCAGTGCTTCCAACATCATTTTTAACGACCTGAACAATGGAAGTGAATATACTCCCAGCAGGTTTGTGGAGAATATCCAAGTGGAAGAAAGGGGCCAGTACACTGGAAGGCAGCAGAATTCCAGAGGAATTCCAATGGGCCAAAGGTATGGACTGATATCAAGCTCAGCAAAGGCAAATGGAAAATCCTTGTACTTGGGATGGAATAACCCCACTCAACTGCACATGCTGAGTGCTATCAGCAAGTAAGGAGCTGTGCAAAACATACCTGTGGTCCTGGGGGGCATGAAAATGACTCAACACTGCACCCTTCCAGTGGAAAATACCTGGGCCTCTATTAGCAAGGGTTGGGAATCAGGGCCAATGAAATAATTATTGTCTTCTATTCAGCACTTGTGAGAACTCACCTGGAGTTCTGTGTCCAGCACAATAAAGGATATTGTCATACTGGAGCAAGTCCAGCAAAAGGGTCACCAAGATGATTAGGGGGCTGGAGGTCGAGATAAGTAGAGGCTGAGAGAACTGGCTTGTAAGCCTGAAAGAATGAAATCTAAAGGGAAGTCTACAGCTGCTTAAAGAGAGACACAGACTCCTCTTGGAAGGGCAAGGGATGCAACAACTGGTAATGGATACCTATGGCAATAAAGGAAACTCTGACTAGTATGGAAAAAACCACTCACAATGAGGGTAATCAAAATGATGTCCAGAGTGACTGTATCTCTTCATACTGGAGATATTCACATTTCACAGGACACAGCCCTGTGAAACCTGCCCTAAGTCTGGCCCCACTTTGAGCAGGGAGTTGGACCAGATAACCTCCAGAGGTCTTTTCTCATCTATTTTATTAAGACAGATTCCTCAACAGGCAAATTTTTTCCATCTATTCTAGAATGAAGTGACTTACTCTAAGCCCCTCTCTCTTCATTGCCTACCATTATAGAAAACATGTAATTATATAACTGCTTATATAACTGCTATCTTGTAGATGGCAAGTATTACACAAAATAAATTCACCCTTTACTGTTTGTCATCCAGGAAATTTCTCATTAAAAAAAAATACCCTACACAGTTAGTCTGTTAGTTATTGAACAGTTGGAACAATCATGAATTTAAACCATTGGAAATCCTGGAGAAAAACAAACTAAACGTTACATGAGAAGAATGAGGATTAAGAAAATTAAGTAGAAATAATTCTATAAAAATATTTTTTCTTGTATACAAAATTCATTTTAGGTATTCAAATACATAGGCCAATAAAAATCACAAAACTACATTCCTTAGTTTATATATTGGAAACTATAAATATATTACAGAACCACTCAATAATGATTTCTTTAAACACTTAAGCTTTTGAATAGATCCATTAGGAGATGGCTTTAAAAACCTCAAAGGCTTGTCAGCTGAGATAGATCAAAGAAAATAGTGCTGATCAATTTGAGAATAATAGATTTATTTTAAGTGTTTTGGTGATTTTTTTTTTTTGAGCAACTACATAAGATACTTGAAGCAGACTGATATAATTTATACATTACCGAGGTTGGATCCTAGCCCAAAGATACAATTTTAGTTGTTAGACACCTAAGCCTGTGCTACTCATTGTAGATTCCTTTTATATTGACAAACAGCTAGACATTTCTAGACAATTACTCCAAGAGAGTGTCTAAATACCAATAAATCACATTCTGGAGTTGCCTATTTACCTTCATTGATTGTTAAAAAACCGAAGATGACTAACTCATAGTAAGGGCATATTGGTGTTTTGGGTCAGGAGTGTTTCTAAGGCAAATGTCAGATCGTGAGTGAGGGCACTGCTTTCATCTGCAACCAGAAGGTGCATTCCAGGATCACAGCTGAATACTTCTACTGAGACTAGAGTTAATCAGGAATAACCACTACAAAACTTGGATAATGTAGAACTCCACTCCTCAGAATCAACTGTTTGGGTTCTACAGATTCATTCCTACTGTTTGCATCATTTTCTAATGATGACATAGTTCATGACTGAAATTTAGACCAACATGTTTAACAAAGATTAATCTCATTTTAGAAATCCAGTCACTAACAACTCATTCACGTTAAAGACTACTCATTTATGCCACCATGGGGTTACAGCTTATCTTCCAGTTTTCAGAATGAGGTGTTGCTGAAGCTCTCAATTGATTTCGTGATTTAGAATTTGTCTTTTATTGACTTCTTTTATTTATTTAAAAGAAGAACGATCTGTAAATATTAAGAGCTTCACAGTGGCCTTCTACTGACATTTGGAAGGTCCCAATGAATGTCATGTTAATGTGAGGTTTAAGAGACAGTTGCTTCCCTGAGGGCCCTTGGGCAAGGAGCACTTTTATTTTTCTCCCCTCAACAATTCTTAGTTGTCCCGTGTCCCGCTTTACAATGAATTTGAAAAGTTAGCCTCCTCTGATAGACAAAGCAGAAGTCTGCGATCTTCTCTGGCTCCCCATGTACTTCAGTGAGATCTTGTCTTGTAGGCATGATAATAATTCTAATGAACTCTCTGACTGGTGATCAAGCTCGCTTCAGGGAGAACCAGTCATTCAGGTCTACCAGACTTTAAAAGGTTTCAAAAGTCACAGACCCCTGCTATACAATTCAGATGAAAGTGAATGATAAGTAAAATGATTGAAAAAAAAAAAAAATTATTTACTGGAAATCTCGCTGACAGATCACTGGGAACAGATGGGGGCATAACTCACTGGTAATGGACTTAATAATTTATTTCCATATGATTTTGTTGTATGTTTAATTTAATTATTTCTTATATTTTTTGTTGTTGTTGTTTGCTTCATTTTTTCAATGTTTGTTCAGATTGTGATGTTCCTTTTACCTTCACTATATCAAATTTGTACAATAAAACAAAGTAACTCCACTTAATAAAGATGTACCAAGTTTTGCCAGGCAACATTATCATTTTAATGTGGCATGACATAATTTAAAAATGTACTTTTTGCTCCTTTTAGTATCCAGTGGCAAGTATAGGCAGCAATGGTACTAGACATTGCAAGAGTTTTTCTGTCAAATTACACAGCCCAGTGAGATGCCTGTACAAAATTCTGTGCCTTACAGTGAAGTAAAACCTAAATGGCTTACATTTTCCACTCAGTTATATATCAGGAATGTGAAGAATAATCATCAATTCCAACTTGCCAGATCCCCCAAGATCCACAAGTGACAAACACATCAGTCCTACATGAAAGATGGCATTTTGAAAGGCAGCCTTGAGACCAAGTTTGGGATGATCAGTAGAAGTTATGAGTACTTTGTAAAGTCACTCCTTGACACTATTCAAAATATATTCTCTGGGGACTTGAATCCCCCACAGACAAAATTAGGCAGCTGGCCTAAGGGCTACAAGGCTTTTTCCCAGGCTACATAGCCCAGTGCTACCTACTGAACTTAGCATACAGCAAAGAGATTGGCCATTAGTAGGAATTCTAGACATTAGAAGGAGTTTCTTCACAGAAAAGGTGACTAGACATTGGAATGGGCTGCCCAGGGAGGTGGTGGAATCACCAATTCTAGAAGTGCGCAAGGAAAGACTGGACATGGCACTCAGTGCCATGGTCTGGTTGACACGGTGGTGTTTGGTCATAGGTTGGACTCGACCAACCCAGAGGTCTTTTCCAGCCCAGCTGATTCTGTGAAATGGTCAGGAGTAGAGTAGAAGGAAAGGAAAGTAAATGTGTCAGACTTTCTCTCAGTGTAGAGTCATGAAGTGTGGAGGAGAGTGAAATTCCCCAAGTCTCACTGTTACATCACCATCAGAGATGTTCCACCTATTCCCAAGAAACCCATTAATGAAATTCTGTGAATTAAAAAAAAAAAATCAACTCAACCTGGAACTGGCAGGAATGCACTGTACAAATAATTTTCCATTTCATCAAATGCAACTATAAAACAAAACAAAAAGCGGGTTGGCCACTAAAATGATTCTGCAAATTATTGCAGAGTGAGGTGTCTAATTTGTGGGAAGGGTGGAGAGTATTTTCCAGCTGCTGATCAGAGTAAAGTGAAACCATCCAGTGCTACTCCGACCAAGAAAAGTGAAAGCTAGGAATGGAACATTCTGATTTTGAACAGTGGGAAATTAAGTTAATTAGGCAACTGGAACAATCTAAACCACAAGAAATGAGAGTTTTTTCTATATAAAATGTCTTAGCTACGTACATATGGGAAGATTGTATATAAGTATCCACATCACACTACTGACACTGCTTTCAAAGATGGTAAAGATGACTAAATACTTATTATACAGACGTAAGTTTTTATACTCAGAAATAAGTGTTTAAAAAACGGCAACATTTCAAGTTCATTTACTGGTTTTCTTTTATCAACACTATATGACTTAACAGTTTTTAAGGTTTCATTTACCTCTGCAGTTAAAAAAATCCCCAGTCACTAAAAAAGTTTGGTTTAAAAAATTTCAGCAACTGCCATTTTAAATCTTCTAGCAAATTACTTATTTTTTCTATATAGTATAGTAAATCAACATTGCAACTAATATTTTTATGTATGAATAAATATCCACATATATACACATTGGTTTAGAATATCTTGCCATTTAGAATATGTTCACCATTTAAAATATCTTCCTGAGTTCTGATAACAGCAAGAATGAAAATAAGCATATCACATTTTATCTTGCATTATGAGATGGGGAAATCTGTAACTTTATGCTGTGAAATATACTAGGACTTTGGGAAAATTGTATCTGTTGCTAGCATGACAATCACAAAGCTTTAAAAATACCTAATAATTAAATGTTATTTCAAACACCTCTTCTAAAAAACATGAACAAATTTGTGCTAAAAACATAAACTCATTGAAAGCACATTTGTTATATATTTCAATTCAGAAATACAAGTTGCATACTTTCCAGTTTCTAGGTCGTATGAATATCCAGACATAGCTTTCTAAGACCAGATTTTATAAAATGCCTATGCAATGATGATGCATTTTCCTATAATACCCTGTTTAAAAAAAGAGAAAATAAGACTCAAGACTGTAATTGTTACTGCAAGTCAGGACAGAGCTTCTTATTACTGAGAAATCTAAAATACTGAGTGGCTTGTACAGATCTTCTAAATGTCCATTTCTGGGAACTGAAAATAAATTGGCTTCATTCTCTCCACATGTGTTACATTCTCTTCCCATTTGTTTTTGCACTGAAGTTAAGCTTTCCTAAAGCAAACTACAGAGTACTTTCCACATGTAGCAATTTTAAAATTCTTTTATAATTTTCCATCTGAAAATGATTAAAAACATTAATGTTTATGAAAATTCTCATTAATTCAATTCAGTCTTCTTATGCAATCAGCAGATGCAGGTGGTCCAAAACCCTGTATCAACAATTCCAAAACTACCTTGATCTGCTTAGCACAGTGGGAAAAATCTGTTTTATTATATAAATGTATTTGCCTTGTGTACATCACTCCCCAATTCCACCATACCTGCACAAGTGCCATAAGCCTAAAATATTTTATTACAAATGAGGCTGGCATCACCTGGATTATGAGCTTGCCTTTTACTAAGCAGAGGAGAGTTTCAACCTTAGGTCTCCTACATTATGTTGCAGGTTTGTTTGCCGGGTTTTACATAAATATAGGTGACTTGCTATGAACTTTTAAAGAAATGAGTAATCCGACGTTTTCCCAAAATACAAAATTAAGGTGCTTGGTCTCTGGAGACTTCCAATTACACTGGACAGGAGCATCTGTTTTTTACCACCCACTCAGCTACTTTATCAGATCTACAGATACGAATGGAAAATTGAAGCCAAAGTCACTGTAGCAGAAACCACCTCAGATGTTTCCACAGTCATCTGGAAATGATTTAAAAATCCATATTTCTGGAGTAGCACTTTAGAACCAAGGGCATTAAATTGTCACTGGAAAAATACCTTTTCATTTTAGATTGTATTATCTATTCTTCATTGTTGTCCCCCTTTCTTTTTTAATCCTGAAGCTATTCCATGCAGTAATTACTAATAAACAAGAAGCTGTTGAAAGGCTGAAAGTTCCTTGTGTATTTCTAATTTCATTGACTTTTTAAATGTCAGAAGTTCTTAAATGCCATTTTCTAGCAGGTGGTTGGTGGAATCTGGTGAACAATGGAGTTTTTTCAAGTTATAGGTTAATGCATACTGACCAGCTATTACATTGCACATTACATATATATTTGGAAGGGAAAAAAGAAGTAGCTATAACATTAGGCAGTAATATCTGCTCTATAAAAAGGATTATTTTGGAACAATGCCAGAAAGGATTGAATTAATATTGGATTCCTACATCATACACTGTCTTGGGGTGACTTTATGATGTGTATCCCCCATCATCACTCTATGCCCGGATATGATTCCTGTGCCTTTCTGTGCCTTTAAACTGAGCCCAAGAGAGGGAAGAGAAAGAAAAAAAAGGCCAGACGAACTTTTTCAAAGCAGTCTGTGCTCCAAGGTCACCACTCCTCTGCGTCTCTCTGCTGTGGGGAGAAGTGTGGAGGAAGCACCCTTCCTGCTTTCCAGCCAACTTTTTCGGCTCCGTTTCTTCAGGGAGAGACAGAGAGTTAAACCTTATTTTTCTGGGACTTCGGATTCTTTTTTTCTTCTCTTCTGGACTGGTTCAGAACATCAGAACATCAGAACATCACCGGGGGACCTTCCCCCGGCCTGGAGGTGAGCCCCACGCCGACCCAGCTCCGAGGAGGACAGAGACCACACTCACAGAAGGACTCTCAAATCTTTCAGGTTTTCTCTCCACAGTGAGATTTCATTATTTAGCATTATTATTCTTTTCCTGTGTGTTTGTTAAATAAATAGTTTTATTCTCTCTTTCACATTCCTCCGAGGAATATTTCTTTCCCGAACCTGGGTGGGGGAGGAGCGGCTATAACCTGCCTTCCTTTGAGGAGACGTTCCTTTTGGACGTTTTCCTGAATTTGGCCCAAACCAGCACATACACTTACGTTGAAAACTTCAGTTCTGGAAGCCTTAGAGATGCTTGAATTTATCAGAACTTTAGCTTTTTGAATTCATTTATTCAAGCCATGTAATGTTCTTCCAGTATGCTACTGAGCCTGACCAACATCTATCTCATGTTTAAGCACGGCACAGATCCAGTGTCTGAAACTCTCAAGGGAGACAGTCCAGTATTTTGAGAAGACAAAATGATACAACTCCACTTTGGTGGGAAGACAAAACAGATCAGCTCTCGATAGAAGTCAATGAACTTTGGTTTAAACACGTATCTGGGGAAGAACAGCAGTGCCTCTTCCCCTTTGTGTAATTAATGAAACACAAATTGCACAGGAAGGCTGTGCAGCTCTCACACTGCCTGTGCTGACTTAGCAAGCAGCCTGGGCAGGCCCAACATTTAACTAAAAAGTTAAGCTGGATGGCTGTTATGTTTATCCCTAGCTGGTACAACCTTCCTTAAATCTCCACGTTATACCTTAGCCTAAACTGAGGGATGTCACCTACGTTTCTGTCTGTTTTTATCCTACACTGTAAAGCAAAATAATTGGTTTTTTCCAAAAATATTGCTCTTGCATTCAGTCACAGACTCACAGAATGTTTGAGATTGGAAGGAATCTCTGCAGATCACCTGGTCACTAAGCAGCAGACACTACCCATGGCAAGGAACAACGAACAAATTCCCTTTTTAGCTCAGACTCTCAGTGTATCTGGTGTTCCAGATCTGTTTTACAGCAGCTGACTTTTCCAAGTACGGTTTCTGGAACCTTTGTGCCTAGCTCAGGAGTCAAGACTTCACATTAGGAAATACGCAAAATAAAGAATATGATGAGGCTTAAGAAGCTTGCGGATTTTTGAAAATTGGTAGAGTTTTGCTGTAACTAGGTTTCTTTCTTGTTTTACTTCTATTTCTGTTATTTTATTGGCCTTTCTAGTCTTTCATTCATTCTTCCCAAAAAATGGATTTCATCTGCCAATCACACAGCACAAGTTTTTCTGACAAGAACTTAGTGACATTTTTACACTCCTGTGTGTCAGTACAGGTTTTTGTGCATATTTCCATAAATGTCAGTCATTTATGCTTTTAACAAAGAAGTATATTTTTAAAAATTGCATTGACCTTTAAATAAGTGAGAAATTCTATGTAATTTGGTTGGAATTAAACAGTGAATAGATCAGATTTTTAATTTTAAATTTTGAATGACAAACTGTCACACTTTAGGGAACAGCTGGACTATACAGCTAATTAACAGATTTTCCAGAAACATTTTTGTATTATTGCTGACAGAACTGAATTAATTAATAAAAATTAAATGCTAGCAAGGCCTCCATTCACGCACACAGAGACAGGGTGAGTTTAGAGAAAGTTTTAACAAAAGATAACCTTTAAAGGTTAATGAAAAGTTAAAAGATGAGTGGCCATGATTTTGAAAATTAATGATTTTTTACGTTGTAATTATTAAAAGTATGACTTCCAGGGACTGGATGATCAGCACTTCCAGGAAGCCAGGCCTTTTGACAATGGCTTGGTCTGGATGCCAAAAAAATGTCATCTATAATGCTTTATATTATAATATTGGTGAAAGAGATTATATAAACCACAAAGTTCTTCCAAACATGAGCTCAGGAATATCTGACACATAGAGGTCAGTCGTTGCATGAGAAATTGTACACAGAAAGAAATGAATGAGAATTCGAAGACAAATGCATAAACCTCAGGAATAGAAAGCAGGGATTATTAAATGCTATGGAAGGAAATGATACCAAAAGTGGTAAGGATTAACCATTTTCAAATGATTTCAGGCCCCACCACAATGTTTAAACAATCTGATCATTTGTACAATTATTTTAATTAGGTAGTGATGTGGTTGTGAGAACATCTGAGAATGAGGCTGCTCCTTTTTACTGTCATTTTTTGGCTTTCAAATCACAATTCAATCTGGCTGAGTTAAAACTTTCTGAAGAATGTTTACTCTAGCTCACAAAAAAGTGGAAAAAAATATGCAGGAATTTCTAAAATCACCAAATCCAGCTTCCAGCTCTGGCACACATTGGATCTCACTATACTTTTCATCAATTTTTAAAGGTTGTATGTTAATGCCAAATATGATTTATCACTACTCCAATTAGAAAATTGTTCCAGAATCCAAGAGGTTGTAAACTTTCAGAATGACAATTAAATATCGGTATGTTTAAAATGGTCCCTCTATAGTAGAGTGTCTCTCAAAACAGCTGTGCTAAGTACCCTGGAAGGCCTGGCCCTAGTGAAATCAGGAAGCCATCAGTCTCTGCACAGTTTCTTGAGATGCAGAGAAGTTCCTTCAGCTTCTTACAGATAAAAAGGCACAAGATCTCTGGAGTGGTGTGTTGTCATGACTGTCACTCTGTAAAAGCTACCCCTGCCACCCAGTGATGCCACATACGCAGAGCTTCAGTATTCAAACAGTACCTTCCTTTAAAAGCAAATTAAACACTGGTACGCAATCCAAATTTAATCACATTTGCCTTTTCTTCTAAAATGCAGTGTGCTGCAACAAGACAATACTAACAGCCAAATAAAATATTCCTAAAATTCCATAATTATAATGTCAGGTTATAAAATCACCATTGGTCTTCTACGTTCAGCCTTTGGACTCTCGTATGTCTCATGTCCTAATAGTCACAAATGTTATAAAACTTAAATTGAAGTTAAAAAGTGAGACAATTTAATAGAGTTTGTTTTTTTTTTTTTTAAGCAACCTGAATTTCAGTTACCTATAGCAGTGACAAAATACTAATATTCTCTCCCCTTCCTGGTAAATATTTTAGTTTTAGGATTTGTCATTCTAAGCTATGATGAATTTGCAAGACAACTGCCTTGTGAAGACCAAAAATGAAAATGTAAACATGGTTTAGATCATGCTGCAGTCTTTTCCACTAGGAATGGTAGGAATGATTACAGGTTCATATGATAGGAAAGATATGATTATGATAGGAAAGAGTCTGTCCATGCTCACATTATTAAGTCTCCAGAGATTTTGCTGTTCCTGGCTCTGCTACTAACACAAGCTCTCAGTTAGGCTTTTCTGTTTTACTCTCCAACAATATTCAGGTTGCCTTTGGCAGACAGAAAGCCTCCTGTTAAATTCTCCCAATTTGATACAATCCCAAATTTTTCTACGGACACTCTTCCAGAGATAAGGATTAAAGTAATAAAGAAAAAGTGATTGCCCGAAGGTCACCAAAATAGAAAGTCTAGATGTCCAGATCTTTCAAGTTCCATTTTGGTGCCTTAAAGATGATTTATAACCTGTATCTATATGAGGCCTAATAAAGGTTAATAATTTCCTCACTATCCATCTTCTTGAACTAGTGAAAGAAAATTTTTTTTGAGCTATGATGCTATCATTTCAGTTACAGGTCTTTACTTTGAAATTCCAAGTGGTTAAGTTAGATAGTTTAATTTCCAAGCTTGGGTTCCTTTTTCTGAAGAGCAGGAAATGACTTTCTTTTAGATGTCACTTTCACTTTCTGCAGTCATGTTTCACACAGCAAGGTGTGCCTTCTGAAAAAAGCTAAAAAAAAAGAAGAGGTGAGGCACAGCAGGAACACCCCTCCCACACACATTAACCCCACACAGAATGGGATCTTCTAGCACAAGGAATTTCTATAGTTCCATAGTGACACTGACACTCTTCCATTACCTCGTTTTGAGAAAATGAGCTATTGTTTCCTCTGTCAAACCAGCAGAAAGGGGCCAAAATACAATAAAGTCTATGGTTCTTACGATCAATAAATTTTCTGTGAAATATTTTTCATTATTTAATTATTTTACAAGTCTTTTTGTTCGTTTGCAAATACTTTAATGAGAAACAAAGCAGAGCAGAAGTTTTACCACATCAGTGCTGAGAACCTTATAAAAGGAAAACCACAATACAGGAAGAAAATATTAAAGCAAAAAAGCGAAAGCACTTCAGGTGCCAGCCCTGGCCACTAATGGAGCTCCAGTGCACAAAAGGAAATTCTACTATCCTGAAATGTGAAGCCTAATGTTGAAAGCTTAGTCGGGTGGAAAAAATGAAGTGGCAAATTTTCAAATGCAGACATTTGTCAGTCATCTTTCAGACCGAGCAAAGTCTACCACTTTAACAACATACAAGTAGTATTTATACTGTTAAGATAGTCTAATTTTAAAGGGAAATACATTTTTTAAAAATCTGGTATTGAAAGATTTGTAGATTCAAATAAGGTTATTTACTCAGCTAGACAAAATGTAGTTTCCTCTCTTCATTTTTTTGTGGGTTTTTTTTCTTCAAGAGAACATATTTGAATTCCTACATTAACAGATGATTACAGACAGAGAGGTGAACTGGAGGCTCACAATGTGGTTATTTCATCAGTCTTCTGAGAAACAACCTCTACCAGCACACACAACATAAAGAAAAACCTTTTGAAAGCTGATGTGTTTTGGCTGCAGCCCCACCACACTCCTTCCCCGAATACACTCCCAAGTGGTTGAATTAAATTTTATTGGAGGTACAATAAAATTCTAGAAAGAATAGTTACGATTTTGCCACAAGATACTACACAAGAATCATGAATATAAATGAATCCCTAAGATTCAGGTCCACATCTGCAGCATCAAGGTAGGTAGTCAGGGGGCTCACACTGAAAGATGTGATCACATTGAAACGGACAATCAAGTCTGAAAATGTCCCAACCTCCAGCACTGATGTCCACTTCGCCCTATTACCGCTGCCCTCTATTCAATCCTGATATGGCACTATGCTAAGACAGCAGAATCCTCAATTTTACCCTTCCCTAGTGGCTGCAGGTATCTTATGGTAAATATCCAAGTCCTGTATCCAGAATCTTCTCCTGAAAAGATGTTCATGAGACATCTTCAAGACAAGATAAAATGAGGCCTGTTTTAGCACACCCATCTACCTCCTTATTCTCAGACAAGTGGCAGAAGTTGCCCTTAATTCCAGCTGTTAGGTATATAACAGTTCCTGATCATTTATGAATGGCATATAGAGAATTAACATCCACTAGCATTACTACAGTAAAATTATTAAGATTCTGTAGAGGGGCAAACTGACAAAATATTACAGATGAAAGTTACAAATATGATCTTAATGTGATTTTCAGAAACTGCATGTTACGTATCTAAGGACTTTTAAAATTACAAGCAAATCCATCCAGAAAGAGCTTTAAAAACCTGGTACAATCCCCTTTCTGTCTGCAAGTGATGCAGTGCTTAACATTTGGCCAAACTACCACAGAGAAACTTTATGCAGTAAGATAAGGGAGCTCAGACAGGTATGAAATAACAAGAACAGTACAGTTGGATGCTAGACCTGCTTTGAGTGTTAATGAGATTTAAAATCCTCAGGGAGAAAATGTAATGAAATTTTATTGTTGCTATTATTATTCTTATTACTACTACTACTACTACTACTAGTAGTAGTACTACTCCTCCTCCTCCTCCATTTTCTGATTTTGTAGGGACTAGCTCTCTTGGAAGTTAGTTCTCTTCAGTACCACCAACCTGCAGCTGAATAAAAACTTCTGCAGATTACTTCACAGTACTTGGTGCAACTTCTGGAATTAACATGTCTATATATACATACGTGTGACACGTACTTATGTGTGTGCATATGAGTTTGCACATTACATTTGAAAGTAAATACAATAGTTATAGAACTATGAAGTTAGAAGTTCACACAGAAAGAGTACATTTAAACTTTTTTACTGTTCAGTATTACTTATACAAGTATAAACCACATGGAGTAACTTATATGCAATTCTACATTCATATTGTAAATACAGAAGACAATACTATCCATATAGAAGAGCAGCATGCTCTGTATTTCATCACCTGCATGTGAATATGTACAAACTGTTAACAATAAAGTTGTTGTAAAATCAAGTAAGACAAAATTTAACATTTTGTTCTACAGATTTTAGGGTTTTTCCTGTTTAAATAAAATCTTCAAAATGTATGCCACCCACATACAGCCTCTCTAATGCCTGGAAATCAACACACCTGAAAGAATGGAATACTGAAAGAAGATAGTTTCACTCTGCATCATCCACTGAGAGTAGGTGGTCAGAGATTTCTGGAAGTGGGAGAAGGGTATTTAAAAGGGGCTCTGACAGCTGACAGAATGGTACCCCAGGAGCCCTACAGAAGTGCACAACCAGGAGCTGAGTATTATCTACAAGGTAGGCTTCTCTGATTTTATTACTGATTTTTCTAGATGAGATTAATTTGCTAATTTCATTTTTTCCTTTTTACT
This sequence comes from Falcunculus frontatus, assembly GCA_013398115.1. Lineage (NCBI taxonomy): Eukaryota > Metazoa > Chordata > Aves > Passeriformes > Falcunculus > Falcunculus frontatus. The sequence goes on along the minus strand of VZRV01004807.1, from coordinate 1,945,119 downwards.
TTACTACTGTAATGCAAAATGAGTTTATGAAAATAAAGTCTGATTAAAACACAACCTTACATTTAGAAGCAACTGCTCTAAATCATGTTATGAGTTACAGGTACCAAAGTTACAGGTTATTATGAGTTGCAGCAAACTGCTGGAAAACTGAAAAAACTCCTCATTTTTAATTCATTATTTAGTAGGAAATAGTTTATATTTAGTCAAACTTACTACAGCAAATACTGCCAGTTTTCCAGATGCAGTATGCATTTCTCCATACAGAAATATAAAAGAAAATACGTATTTCAGAAAAACAGAAATGGATAAAAAAACAACCCCACACATGCAACCCTTTACATTATTATACAAATAATATTTAAAAAGAGGTTTTCTCAGACAATTTTCTTCTCTTTACTCATTGGATAAGTGTATTTACCATTCAAATGTTCCACCTTAAGATCTGAACTCAGGCCTATCACAGCACACCTGTAAATACAGAGCATAGTGAACAAGCAGGAGCTGACAATCACCTGCACTTGTGTGACTTAACAAAACTGTATAACCTTTCCGATTTTGTTACGCCTCCTGTCTTCTTCTCCTAGTTCCAGAACTAGACAATGTATTGCCCTGGGAGCTGCTTCTTCCTCTTAACTGCTTGCCTTACTGCTACATCCCTCGGTAACCCCCAACGCAACAGCCACCAGTGCTTCCAAAATGTGCCCTGGAGTGAGCTTTTACAGGAGGTTGAGCAACTGGTAAGTCAAAGTGTAAAACACTGTCACAATCTATAGATGTCGTTTTCCGTCTTTCTTCAGTTTAGGTGTAAGGGATTCTCATATGTGTAACTGCTAGATTACAATTTTTTTTTCACATAATTAAAAAGTTATGAGTCAGATGTTCCTTCTCTACAAAACCAGAAATCTTACATTTAGATTTTTTAGTTCACACTCATCTTGTCGAATATATGACATTTGTGTGCCTTCCCAAGAAGAGTACAGAGTCATCTGGGAGTCCTTCTAATCGGCATCAGCTGAAACTCTAACACCATAATGTACTTCACCACAACATAATCCCACTGAAAGAAAAAGACATCCACAGACACAAAGTTTTTGGTACAAATATTCTCTGAAGGTATTTTTTAAATCAGCTATATGAAAAGTTTCCTTTCTCAATTTGTCTTCTTTTGTGGCCTGCCCTTTCCTTGACTGTACATATTGACATACCTGGAAAATTTGAGAAAAGGTGAAACAAGCAGCTATTCTTCCCATTTCAGATAGGCTTGGGAAGCAAATGAATCTTCCTCAAACACATGAGATACAGTGTCCTCTGCAATGTCATCATTTTTACACTTTTTACACTTTTACTTCATTGTTAAGAAACCAACTGAGAAGGGACTTCTATGCATTTTTTACATAATAAACCTGGTTTTGTACATGCTTATAGTTTCTACACTTCTGTTTTCTTTAAGAACAAAAGAGGGTTTTCTTTGGAGTGTGAGGAAGTGAGCAATGAAGATTTGTGTTTACCTGAGCAGATGCTGAAAGCAGTAAGTAGTAAAATACACGCACTTGACATTATCTCATCATAGCAGCCCTACCTCGCACAGCCTATGTACCTTGCCACAAGACTTTTACACTAGAATTTTGCCACATTACATTACAGGCTTAAATGATAACTCTGACTGTTGACTTTTCAGCCTAAATTATTTCCTGGAGAGGCTATTTATGGAAATCACCATTTTCTTCCTTTTTCTATTACTTAAGTCATGATGCCACTATGACAAGAAAGGATTAGATGCTTTCTTGTTAGTCCTGCTGTTTAAAGGGGAAAAATTAGTTGGAATCAGTCTGGTAGCCTGGAAACCACCAGAACAGCATGCCGACCTCAGTGCCAGTCAGAAACAGACCCCATAAAGGCAGTGCAGGGGTAATTTTATGTTTCTCAGCACATACATCACTTCATGTGCACAGCTCACTTTAAGTCCAGATCTGCAATGCCACAAAATAAGGTACTGGTTGAGAATGTGGGACTGCACCCCAGCAATTCATTCTGCCCATTTACAGCTCATCTCTTCAATAGATCTTCTAAAATGCATCCAGGGAACATAAGAGATGGATGGCAATATCGGTTTCTCCTGTACTTCATCTTCTCCGAGGCAGAGGGAGCTGCCCTTCATCAGATATGGGCTGTGCTTGGGAGGAAAGCCCTGCACAGTCTGATGTCTTGGGCCTGAATTCAAAAGATCTTCTTTTGCCTCTTGACCTTTTATTGACTATTGCTTATACACTGCAAATATCTAAGCATATAAATGCAGCCCAAAAATGCAAGATATATTTAAGTTACAAAATAGGGGTCCCCCTTATGAAAGCAACTAGAATTGAACCAACTCATGAATTGCAGCTGGAAGCTGAACATGCAATTCCTGATTTTCAAATAAATACCAACTTAACAATGCATATTACTAGCTAAAACTTTTGTACTAAAAAATTTAGAAAAGCACAGGAAAATGGTGAAAATTGTTTAACAATTTATAATAACCAGACTCAGGTAGCTGAAAAATTAACTGACATTTAAGTGCAAACTTCAGAAAATGAATTTTTCTACACTTTTTTTTTTTTGCCATCACAGGTTAAATATGATAATGCAGCCATTGTTCATATAGTGCATGAAATTGCTGAGTTTTTCAAGAGACCAGACACTCCTTTTCAAAATAACACTTTTCTCAGAGCAATGTATGAGGCTCATGCTCAGCTCAAGACTTGTGTAAGTACAATTTATTTCTTTACATTGCATGATATTCAAGTCAGATATTCATGGTAAATAAAACTGATAATATGCATGTTGAAAACGCAATAGAAAACTTAGAAGATTACATTTTCAAATAATGATACCTAAATCATATGTCTGAAAGTAATGACAGGTATCTTTCAGCACTTTTACTGACCTGTACGATACAGGCAATTTTAAATTCACACATAGGCTTATTTAATGATGTGTTGCCTAAAACCAGTATTTCACTTTCTTGTCCTTAAAGACTGCTCTTGTTCTAAACAGAAGTACTTACTATTTTAACTAAATATCAATTTCATGTGTTTTTCTTCAAGTACTTATGCCTTCTGTCAAGACAAACTAACATAAAGAATAACATGCAAGCTGCAGGCAAAAAATCTTAGGTCTGCATTCAGCCTACTTCAGCTGAGTAAACTACTTAAACATATGCGCAAATAGTTAACTCAGTTGGGGTCAGCTTAAGAACTATTTACAGAGGACAAAGCCTCAGATTTACTGTAGCTTCCCTTGCAACTAATGCCTGTGCCAGGCACCAGATTTGCCAACAAACCTGCAGGAGAGCAAACTTGGGCATACAAATGCACACCCTACCCCACCTGTCTGCGCTGCAGGGGAGGGAACCCACTGCACACCTCTACAGGGGAGAGAGCTTTGCATGACTGCACATTGGCCTGAGCAGGAGCACAGGAGCACTGACCTCCAAACCCACACTGCTGCTCCTGACCAGGTCAGGTCCCAGGACTAAGTCTGTACGGCTACGGACAACAATTACCGCTTAATATGTGCGTGTAAATATATATACATATCAAAAATTATTTTGTTTTACTGATCGAACATAATTACATCTGTACATCTGTAACGCTGAATGTCAATGACCACCAGTTACTCTGAAATCTGCTTCCTGTGGACAGCATACACGGACAAGACCAGTATTGTCACAAAACAAAAAGATCCATAGACCCTTGCCGTCGCTTGAACACTGATATATTCATTTCCTGATCTCTCTGCAGACACAGTGTGTGCTGCACTGAGTTTAGCATTAACCCGTTCAGAAGGCTTGCATATGGCAGCAGAACTACAGCGCTCTCAGTCAATGACCATGCCCATCAGAGGGCACTGTTTGAACTTTTATTTACTTGTCAGTGTTCAAACTAACAGTTTCTTTTCTTTTCCATTTAAATAACAGCTGAAGCCCAGACGTAACATTAGCCATGAGGCTATAGTGAAAGACTGCTTCAAAAAAATGGATGAATTTGTGACCAGGGTAAGTAGGCTGTTTCTTTCCAGCTCAGTTTAAGGAATTCTAAAGATAAAAAGCAGCTTCTTATACAAGAAGTCCTACTGCTGATCAAAGCTGTACATAACTGTGAAATTATGCCCCACTTCCACATACTACAGATTTTCATTCACTGAAAATCTTTTGTTCCACACCCATTTCGAGGCCAATGTATCATCACTGGCTATTAAAAAACACTTAATTCAGCACCATGGCACTCTTTGTCTTTTTAGAAAAACTTTACATCACATGGGTCAGGACTAGCCATGTGTCTGTTGGTGGAAAAAAAATGGTCATCATATATATCAAAGAATATTTGTACTACAGTTGACTTCCTAAAATTGGTATCTATTTTTTCTTAAATTTCTTTTAAATAATTACATGCTTGTTCTCAACTCGCATTTTGCTTGCCATAATGTTGGATACAATTTTTTACAAACCAGTTAATACACACTTCTTAATAATCTTTCTTTCACAGTCAAATGACCACTGCATTTGGCAAGAGATCCATGCACAGTCCAGAGAGATACTTCAAAGAATTGAAAACTACTCTTTCAAGAGAAGAGCAACACATTAGCAGAGTCAGTTTCCATCACATACTTCAAGGATCTACTATCATGTCAAGATGTAAAAATTAAAGGAAGAAGCAAACACACTGTTTGCATTTAAGACTATAAATAGATTAACTTATTTTTGTCAAGATATTTCTCTAAACTACTATGAAAACTTAAGCCTTAATAAAAAGGATGCAAAAAGCTGCTATGTAAATATGTTTGTAATTATTTGTTTCAAAAAAACAAAGGGAACATTTTTCATAAAATAGGTATCATAGATAAGGCCCTCCAAAATTGTTTTCAAGTTAAAAAGTAAGCATATCAGTTACACTATTTGATTCCACAGTACATTTATCAAGCTATGGGAATACAAACCTCTGACAGCCTAATGCTTTTCCAATGCACATCTCACAGCACACATTTGCACTCTTGCACTTTTACCACTGCAGTCACAAGGCTCCCTAACCATTCATGCGTGAAAAGATCTGCCTCCTCCCACAACACCATGCTGCCAGGCTTCCACAGCCATTCAGGAATTCTGAGATTGCAGTTTGATCATCCAGATGCAAATTTTATATAAGTATATATATATACATATTAAAACAAAAGAAAACAAACTCAAACAACAAAACAAACAAAAAAATCTCAACGTTCTATTGCAGTTTTTCCTAAACAGCAAAACACCTTTAAATGCTCACATGGTATCTAATAGGCACTGGCAGCACTGCATACTGGCACATTTTTCCAAACAGCTCACTGATTATTTGAAAGCCTGTAAAAGAAGATAACATCTATGAAACCGACAGTTTTGAAGGAGAGAAAGGAGGGGTACAGCGAATGAACAGTGTTTCATAACATCTTTTAGCAGTGAGATTTGCCTTATTCCTGTGGTTCCTGATTTCTAGGCACTCGTTTTCAAGCTGTCTCTTCAGAGAAACAAAGATGTTAAAACAAATCAGGAGACTGCAAAAGATTCTAGTATTTACACTTAGATTGCACAAAGATGAAAAGAGTAAAAATATTTGTAATACCCTACGTGTGTCATTTTCTAACCATTCTTGGACACTGGTTTTGTTGTTTGGCTTTTTCTTTACATCTGGTTGGAGTCTTTACAGGCAGCCTAGCACCTCACTTCAGCATGACTTTCCCAAATTCACAAGATCCCTTCATCTCTCCTTTCAAAAAATGGCTTCTGAAAAAAGCCCAAAAAACCAAACTTTTATGTTTTACAAAGAAATGTGAGAGTAAAAAATTAATCAATATTAACTCTTAACTCTTTTAGATCATCGCTTTGTCACCATGTTTAACAACAAACACAGTTGTGTTGTTTCATGACATATTCATTATACTGCCTTGTTCATGCATTATCTGAACTGGAAAGTGTTCACTCAGCTGAGACCTGATCAGTATGCAGAGTGCAGACACTGTTCCAGCTGAAAAAATAACCCCCTGAAGTCACACAGAACTCAGTACAAGAATCAAAATTCTTCAATGAATAAATCCCACTAAGCCAAATAATAAATTAAAATAATGAACAGAATTTCCACGTCTTTGAACTGAGGGAGTGTTTTGCACTCACAACCATCTAAGGCAGATATTGGTACATTTGGTGTTGTTTGGATATGGATCTGGCCTTTCCATCATAAATGGTACAGTGCCAGTGCAAGCATATTGTGTATACTGATAGTATTAAATACTTAGAAGATTACAGTAACAATAATAAAAAAGTCTTACCATCACTTTCAAATCCCTTGATTATAGTTCAATTTAAAACATATACATATTTATTCCTTAACATGTAGACATTTGTAAACTGAGTTGGGGTAGGATTATTACGCAAATGCATATGTCTGAATATTTATTTTAACAGTGGTCATAACCTATTTAATCATACTGGAAAGTACAAAAAGTATTTAAAATATTCAATGCAGAAAATATAAGCAGACAAAAACAACTTCAGAAAAATTAAGGAGTGAAGAGATGCACTGGGCTTTCAAGTTTCAGCTAATGAATCATTTGATGAATGCATCATTTTTACAGTATCTATCCCAATCTCCTGCCATAGAGGAAGATTGATTAGTATTAGGAAACCTTTAGGCATCTAGCAGTGATACTCTGCATTTCAAATAGAAGCCAAGGACAGACACTTTAGTTCCTGCTGGAAAAGTTGGCAATTTCTAACTTTCTTGGATCTTCACTGAATAAACCAACCTGTGCTCTCTTCACAGGAATACACATTTTTCTGTGTGTTCGCACATTTGCAGGCAAGTTAAAGCAATAAATGAAACGAAGACATCTGTTATCTTCTATCTGGGGACATCAATCACAAATCATGGCCACAATCCACTCTGAATGCCAGACAGTGACAAAAAGTTTGGACTAGCAGCTGTAAGGCCTTCATTACGGACCATTCTGAGAAAAACTCTCTACAGCACAGAGTAGTCTAAAAATACCTGAGCTAACTTTAAAACACTTGGCCATAGCATGATCAAAACACAGGCTACACATCATAGTATCAGTACTTCATTCAGGCTGTCAAGAGCAGAGTAACAGCAATCTTGGTTTTATACAACAAAAATTTAACATGAGTCAAAATATACCAATGTGTAACTCACTACTCATAAGTGGCTTATTCAAATTTTTATTTTCCCTGAAAACCAGCATTAGAATTGCTAAAGATTTTTACGCTTTGGGGAAAAAAAAAAAAAAAAAAAGACAGAAGCTATTTAGCATCTTCTAAAACACTAATTGTGTACCGGGAGAAAAAAGGGAAGGCTGGAGGAAAAAGATTTTTAAAAGGAAGATAAATAAAAATATGAAAGAATTGTCATGTTAAACAGCCTGCACTTTTTCTTGGAAAGCTGTAGATATAGGATTAAATATATGTTATCTTACTTAGCATATGTTTACAAAGTATTTCACCCTGAAAGTATTTCAGAATATAAATAAAGCAAGCAGGCTGCATGCGCTATGAAACAACATCTTTGGAATAGACTAGATTTAGTTTTTTTTCTTCCATTTGAAGTCACTAGCATGCACAAATTTAAAAGCACTGTTTTCTATCACAGCTATTTATGTCTAGCAAATATGATTTCATTTGCCAAGAGGAATTTCTAGTATCAAAATTTAAGCATAGTTTCTTTTACCAGTTGAGTATTCCCACAAAATTTCATCATAAAAGCATCTGTGTAAAACCTCATTCCTCAGTAGCAGCCTTGATAATTACAAGAAGTGTACATCCTCAGATGTAGCAAGCACAATCTTTTAAGTAAAGAACATATTTTAAGGTACAATACTGGAAATTGACTGACAATACTGCATTATATTAAATACCATTTTTACTCAGACCAGATTACTGAGTCTCTAATTCCAGCCTGTGAAAGAGATGAGAGAGTGGTCACTTTCCAACACACATGCAGATCCATGAGGACTTTGAACGTTTTCACACCTGCATTCTTATTTCCATAGGCTTTTCCCAATATCATGCAATGTAATTTGATTTGGAACTCTTCCCTAGTCTCTATCAGATAATCAACATCACATTAAAAGTCTAATGGTATCCTCCTCATAGTCTGAATGAATTAATTTAATGAAACACGTAACATAGTTTGGTTTGTTGATCATATTCAGTGTGAATATTTTAGTGTACCCGATATGGTAAGAGCTTGTAGCTGTCCCTGAACCAGCTATTACTCAGGAGAAAAGAACCTGGTGGCATACAGGAATGACAAGAATAGCAAGAACAAGAGAAAATAGACATATTTATGTTATAAACATATGACAAACCAAATATACACTAGTAATTTAAAGTTTGAAGTTTTAATCCACACCATTTGCACAGAGGCATCTTAAGAGAGACAGCAAAGAACAGCATGAGGCAAAGTCACGAATGGGAAAATTCTGCTTATGGGTGATTTTACTCAGCTGTGGTAACTGAGCTGTTTAGGCAACAACAGTTGTGTATCAGCTTTGTAACATGAACTCACAGCTGCAAACAACAAGAAATGAGTGCCATAAACCAGTTTCTAGACCTTAATGAGAATACACGGCTTTCAGTTTAATCTGAGCTAACCACAACATTGGAAAAAAGCAACCCCACATGGCATTTTTATGTGATCTTCGCTCAGACATACAAGGGAAAAAAACCTTGCTACAGCAAGGCCTGTCACAGGCTGGGGAAGCTAATAAGAAAAAAATAGCTGCTCTGAATTATACTCCTGAGAACTCTCCTTCTTCCCTGAGCATAACAGAGAGCTTCCATTTAGCTTAAGCTTGTATGAGTCAGAGTCCACACTGCATATCAAAACACTAATAGGTTATGGTGCTTTGATGAAGGGATCATTTTATACTGTTTTATTGGACTTTGTTAACAACACATTCTTCATGTGACAACTTCTTGGTGTAATCATCCTAAGTCTAATTTGCTTCAGATTATTCTAAAATACTTAGAGAAAAAGATGTTAAGGATTTTATAACAACCATGTTGTTCTTTCCAATTTACTTTTACTACTTCATTCACTGTGATACTACAACATTACCAATTTCCACTTCTTGAAACCACTCAATTCCAGTACAAGGTAGTAGTCCCATTGTCTCTAGCTAGCTTGGAATACCAATTTTTTTTTTCTAATGGAAACTGTTCACATTAATTTTTGACAAATGGAACAGCAGTTCTGCAATAAAGAAGTCATACTTTATAGCTAAAGCTCTTTCCTTTCCACGTTTTTATATTCTCATCCCATCTTTCTTCCTGCTTCACTTGCATTTTCCCTGAATGTGCCACAACTGCACACCAGAAAAACCCAGCAAAGTCTAGCTGAGATACCAAATCATTTTCCAAGTAAGGCTTTTCTTGCAGCATGGAGTCTTGAAAATAATTCTATCATCAACAATCCGAGTTCATAGGACAGTCTCACCAGAAATACTGTATTTACCTGGAACCCCAGCTTTCCCCTCTAGAAGGTCTAGCACAGAAGATCATGTCTAGCCTTTGTCCAGCTCAGCAGACTCACAATTCTTTCTAGACTACACCTTGAAACTTCAATAGACACATGGCTCCCAATGTCTCTGCTGCTAAACTTGCATAGGCAAGACTCCAAAAACCATCTAGATGCAAAATCCTGTGCAGTGTCTTCTAGGATGACCCTGCTTGAGCAGAGAGGTTGGATAACCTTCCAGCCTTCCAGCCTTCCCCATTCTGTGATCTTTGATTTTCCTCTCTATTGTCACAGAACTGTTAATGTTGTTGGCTAGAATGAGCTATTGCTCCTGTTGACTAGAATGAACATTCTGCTCCTGCTATTTAACTACTGTCCATCTTTTTGTTTTGTGGATCACTTCTGCCTCTTGAGAAATATAGATAATACAGCTAAAATTGCTAGTGAATATTAAACATTACAGATAAAATAATGAAAATACTAATTGTCATATGGTACTCTCTTATATCTGAATTCTTTATTTCTGGTCAAAGAAATTTTCTTAATTAACTCCCACGTCCTGAAATTAAACTCCCACGTCCTGAAAGAAAAAACTAGAGGCAACCTTTATTTTTAAGTACAATATCTAGGTGGCAAAATTATTTAAAGTTAATTTGGAAACTTACAAGAAGATTGCTATCTCATGCAAATGAGGTTTAACTTGAAGGCCTAACCCACAGTAGAGCGGAAACTGTGCTGCAAACCTGACAATGTGAACACATTACAAGGCTGGAAAGGTTGTAAAACCAAATTAGCTCCATGATAAAGGAACAGAGTACAAATCTCCTCCCATTTGCCCTCCTAGTGTGATCCTTGTGCTGTACCCGTGCTCAGCAGCCCCTCCCTCCAACACCCACATGACACCTTTCCTCTTAAGGATGGTTATTGCTCTTTGTCCAAGTGTTTGCTGACTGACATTGCTCGAGGGTGCCATGGAAGGCATTGCTGCTCCAGACTTGGCTGAGTACTGCCAGACCTACTTCACAAGTTAATATCCACTTTCATTTTCAGTACTGGCCCAACTCTGTAGCAAAATCCCATCCTTTAATGACACCATCTACAGCAGCACGCACTGTGGCCTCTTGTCAGGGTGCACGGCTTTCGGGGACATTGTGGCCCCAACACCCGCAAATCAAATGCCTGTAATTTCATTAATTTTGGCCTCTTCGTTCTTCTAACGATTCTTTTTCCTGGACAATGAGGTACCCCCTGGGTGTCAGACTGCCAGCTACAAAGTGCTTCTTCTTCGCTCATTAATCACAACCCTGCAGTGACTCATGCTGTTCGCCCTGACAGCTGCACAGTAACAATTTCCTCATAGGAGCCCAAGTTTCTAAAACTACACTGGTTCTTTCTTAAAATTATTTTCAGACCAGCTGCAATGTGCTTGGCAGTGTAACCACGTGTGTAAGCCCCATCCGATGTTTTTAGCCTGCAGCTGACATTTGTCCCTTCCATGGAAGATGCTATACCATACTCCAAAGTACATCCTACGCTGGGACGCAGGAGAGGAGATAAGTCACATGGGCCTTCTGATTCCCTGGATGAAAAGAGTGGAAGAGAACTACACCGTAACACTTGTGAAAGCAACGTGCCAACCTTTCTACAACACCGAGATCCTACAGAGAAGATGCTTTGTGAGGCATTTGGCCTCAGCAATAAATGGAGATATTCAATGTCAAAGAAACACTGCCTTCCTGGAAGGGAAATGATCAGCCTACGATAACTGACTGTAAACATTAAACATTAAACCTGCTCCATCTATGCCTGATCCAAACAATCACCATTCAATTTACTCACAATATGCCATTTATTTTCACATAACGATCCTAATGGTATTACTCGGATGTATTTTAAAAGGACTTTGGTCACTCACAAAAACAATCAAATAAATCAATTTTTCTTCATTAGAATTCTAAGGGGATTCAAGGAACTATAACGCAAGTAAAGAAAAAAGAAAAATAAAAAAGGAAGAAGCCAGATATTTAATATGTTCATAGCACTGGCTCAAACTCTTAAATAAAGTTCTACACTCCACAGAAGTTTACAACATTATCAATTCTGTAAATAAAAGCAAAACCTGTCTGTTTTGGGCTTTTTTCTCAGCTCTGTTCCATAGTTTAAATACATTACTTAAATTCTCAGCTATGCCTGTCTATATCTAAACTGTAGGTTCTGGCATAAGCAATATGTTTGGGTTGGGTTTTTGTTTACTTGACTTTTTTTCAGGAGGGAGGGTGAGGGCTGTGCTGCAGAATGTGAGATTAGACTTCTTCTGGTGTTGCTCTGTGCAAAGGATGCATACAAATGCATTTTCCAAAGAATACAATATTAGATACATCTTTGCTAACTAATTAAATTTCATAGACAAGGAGAAATGAGATGTTATTAATTCCCCTCACAGGAAGAAAACAGATCACATTGCATAAGGCATCCAGATTGGCTTCTCACAAATGAAAATGGCTCTGCCAGTTATTAAAGCTTGTTTTTTTAATTCTGTAAGGGAAATATTATATATTTTTCATCATCTATTATGATACTGAATCAATGTCATAAAAATATTTAGCAGCAAGAATATGAAAATTGTACCAGTTAACTACTATACTAAAACTAACAATGGGAGTGAAAAAGACTCCTGACATTCCTCTCTTCAATTTAAGAAGAAAGGAGGAAAGAGGTGGGAAGGAAGTTGAAAGTAGTGAAAGCAAGGAGAAAAGGAAAATCGATTATAAGAAAATACACAAAAGGAAGGAAAGAAAGGCTGGAGTGGGGACAAGAGGAAAAGAGCAGCAAATGCTAGGTAATGAGGTATTGAATGACCAGTGAACAGCGTAAGTAATAGTAAGTATCTCCTCTTGAAGAAACAATCTCTGCTATTACACATTATTCATGACACTATAACAGAATTCAACACCAAAAAAGTCAAAGGTAAAAACTGCTCTTGAAATGCTAATTATTTGGATGGAATACCTTACTTGATTGCATTCTCTAAGTGATTGTAATCTCTCTCAGAACCTACTGGCTGCTAACACACAAGTAATGACAATCCCACTATCTGCTCTGGCACCAGAATTGCTTTTCTAGTCTCCTCAGTCCTACAAACACAACTCTTTGACACTGTACTCCCCAGACAGTTTGTGGAAGAGACAAAGATGTCCTGTACACTCTGGAACACATTCCATTTAGAGCACTTACGCTCTCCCTCCACCTCACTGCCCCCAAATCAATGTGTCCATTAAGCTTAGGAAATTTTGAATCCTCTTTCAATCCGAAGACACCACACTGAACAACAAGAGCCTCTGAAGGACTAGGGTGACAGCACATACAATAAAATCTGCAGTCATGTATCATTCCGTCCATCTGAGCAGTCTATCACTAATGGCTGCCTGAGGTCGCCACAACCACCTAAATTATTTTAAGCATTGCTGGAGCTTCCATTTTCAGGCAAAGCACAAAACTGCAAAGAAAACATGCACCATCTCTATTGCAAAGAGTGAAAGCTATCCTCAAAGGTAAAATAATCCAAAGAGAAATATATATCAAATCCATTGTTTAACATGAGAAATAAAAGCATTACAAATTCTTAAACTTCAGCAAAACCATTCAGTAAGTAGGGAGTATTTACACTGCAACGGAGAACAAGTTCACCTATTTAACTCTCATGTATTACAAAACATAAAGATTGCAAATTATAAACCACAATCAGTTTAATTTTAAATAAACTAAAATTCTCCAGTATCATGAGAACTGTTGAATATTTGGGGGAACTGCTGCACAAACAAATATTTAGGAGGACTGCATTCTTAATTCATATCAGTAACCATGTATCTACATTTATATTACTTTAACTATACTTCTATGTTGACTGTAAAATTCTATTCTTTGTGGAAGGGAACAACCATTGTGATGTTTGTAAAACATCAGAGCTTACATTTAGGAATGAAGTTACATTAACCAATTGAATTAAATAGATCAGATCATTACTAATGGTACCATTTCCTGAAAAATAGTTAAGAGTATGTAATTTTAAGTAGAAAAAAATTCCTGTGTTTTTTTGGCAGTTTTTCTTTTACACATAGAAATGACGCCCAAGGTCATAAAAAGGAGAGACGCTACTGTATCCTTAATCAACCCTAAGTTGCACAAATCCTATGTATTCTTTGTCTCTCCTAGTTCTTCCAGAATTTTCCCCTTGCAGTTATTTCCATCAATTCTAAGGGAAGAAACAGAGAAAACTTCAGGCCAAATCATCCATTTGGCCCCAATCCACATAAGCACTTAGTTGATGTGTTCCGTCTTCGTGCCTTTTCAGAAACAAGTGACTAAATACTATTGTCACCAAATTCTGTCAAGGAATATGGTATAACAAATCTTCAGAGAACTCCTCAATATCACCCACTCTTCAACAGAAGCGACCACCATGTAAAATTCCACAGTGCACAACTTTTTTATATATATATATACATATGTATATAGCCTGACAGCTGGAGCAGATGACTAGAAAGTGATGCTCAATGAGGTAAGTCTTGCCCAAGTACACTGAAGCCTTTCTCCACAATCTGCCATCAATCAGGAGAACATTTTTCTGGAGGAGGACACTCCCAACACTCCTGCTGAAGCTGTTCCAAGGATTCACTAATTCAGAAGTACTGTACAGAGGATAATACCACCTATAATCAATTAGTTAGGGCATTCGTCTAAAAGAAAGTTCTGCATTTTAGACAATGTTCTAAGGTTATTGTTCATATTTTTACAATGAGCATTAAAGTAAACAAACATAATTTGAGAATTATCGCATAAATATTTAGAAGTCTCCTTAGTACCTCAAATTCTTTTGCAGTACTAAGCAGAAAGCTGCAGAGATACCACATTCTGAGAATACATGAGTAGTCTATAGCCTGTTAATGCAGACTATAAACATATATACATGGCCCTACTCATTTTCCAATCAGACATACCTTTTGGGGCTCATGGTATGGCAAGTTTGCAAATTATCTGGTGGCCCCAAATGATGGCTCACTGTGAAGGTTTTCTAGGTGAGAAAGGCTTACATATTCTTCTCCCTCAAATCTGGAGAAATAGCTTAGTCAATTGTATGATTCATTAATTGTCTAATTAGCACATTGTTTCTTTTTATTGAAGTGTTAGGCAGGGTTTTTTCCTGTTTCTGAGGATTTTTTAAACCTCTGAGCAATTATGATACATGTATGACCAGCATGGCTCAGTTTTTCCAAAAAGAATGTATCGTACATGACCTATCTTTCACAGTAACACGAATCCTCTTTGGTCTGCAATAATTTTGGGTGGTATTTAGCTTAGTTGTGAATTTTCCTACCCAATAAAATATGAAGAACACAGTTTTAAACAAAGAAGTGGACTCCAGGTCCCATCAAACTACAGAAAGATGTGTTTTTAGGGGTTTAGAACTTGGTTGGGCCTTTTTTCAAGAATCAAAGTTTGAAAGCCAGATAACCTAGAAATACATAGCATGTTTGATGGTAGCATTAAGCAGTAAATTTAGGAGTTGGCAGCAGGAGGAATGAAAAACGGTGACACATAATGAACCTTTTGAGCACAAATTAAAAGTTTTAGTGTGTGTCATTTAAGAAACCATACATGAATTTACCAGAGAAGAAATAACTCTCAAGCCTAAAGACCACACTGACATATTTTCCATATAACTACTTATAGAACATTTTCCATAAAACCCTGGAGGCTTCAAAACTACTATAAGCTGAACAATAGTTTTCGGTTTTAGAGCTATGTAACAACATTCCCATTCAAAATGTTTTGGCTAGGAATTAATTTGCTACTGATTTATCATGTTTTACATTTAGATTCCAAGATAAAAACACATTGGAGGAAATAATGTCTAAAAAAATACTGTTCAATCATTGTCTTTTTTATTTTAATTAAAAACAGTTATAATTAAGTAAACACAGCAATTAAATTTGTGCTTTTCATTTATAGAAGGCCAGATTCCAGTACCATTAAAAGTTCCTGTAGTTTTATTTCAGTGGGAATTTAATCCATGCCTTAAATTTGTACATAATCTCTCAACTGAAGAGTCAGCAAATTCAAAGCAACATCCACTTGGCATTCAAGAAAAGGTTGTAGCTCGTGTTCAACACGTGATTTTTCTTCATGACGAATGTGGTGATGTTTTACCATTCTTCACAGAAAACAATAAAAAATCCTCTATAGTTGACATGTAGGACCAGGAAATATTGTAGTATGGGAAGTAGGGGAGTATTTTGAAAGAAAGCAGTCCGTTCTCTTGAAGAAATCACTGTCACCATATGCTCAGAAATGATATCTCAATGACTTACTAGTTCCCTCTTTTCATGCTTATCTGTGCATTCCATGACTAGTCTGCATAATTTTAAAATGCCAGAATTTTTGTAAATCCTTCCATCTCATTTTCTGTTCTCTGCCTGGTTTTTAATAATACTAAAAAAGTTGAATATGAAGAATTTATTTGTCGCTATGATTCATAAGTCTCATGAAAAAACCACAGCTGAGCAGAAGAGAGTTCCTCTAAGCACCTCAGACAAACTAGGAAGTGTGGGCTCATGCATCACAGATGCCAGAGAATCCACACCCAAGAAAGGTCTACCGTAGAAAACTGTTTCAGTTGGCTGGAAACACATTCATTCAGTTCTGGTATTCATGTAGTAATCTTGTTCTCTTCGGGCATAATTTGTTCTTCCCCGTTGAACCTGATTTCAATGGAAAATGCTGTGCCAAATGTAGTACTGGATGCATCTCGGTATTACACCCAGGGTGTGAACTGTTGTATAGTTTAAAGGCAGCACCTGTAATGATGCTGGTGCAGTAAGGGGAGGTGGGTAGCAACCCAAAGTATGTTAAAGGGTCAGTCAGGATTTTTTAGGTAGTGATAAGATTCAAAGATGGGCAGATAGGCTTAACCCATATGGCACAGGGAACAAAGAGGCAATGAGAAAAGGATGCACCAGAGCACCCGCAATGGTCAGTATCAGAGAACAGTCAAATCCACCTGTCCTCTCCCTATTCCATGTAAACTGCTGCCATTTAGTATTAAAGTAACAGGACAATTATAGCACCTAATGTAGTGTGCAAATGACCTGCTGAGGTTTTATCTGGGTATGCAGTTTCTGTTTATCAGTTTCCATATCCCAAAACAGCCTATTCTCTTAGTGTCAGTATGATTCATACTTCTGTACCTAGCTGCATTAACAATATCCCACAAGGCTAACACTGTTTTCCCCAACAATCTTCAACACTTAAGCCAGGCAGTCACTCAGTCCTTCTAAGATTATAGGCAATTGTATTGCTGGAAGGTATTTAAGTGTATCAAAACAGCCTCAGGAACAAACAGTTCCACATCCTTTCCTCTCCTCCCACCTCTACTTTAAAAACCTGACACAGCCAAAACACAATTCTTCCCCTTCTGCTGAAGAACAAGGAGTAGCTATAGTAAATGATGAAAACAGTGAAATCATTGGCAGATTCCTAGTTACACAAGGGTGAAAAAACACATTACTTATAAGCTTATGGTGCACCATAGAGCAATTGAAGAAAAAAATACTTTTGGAAAATAGGAGCTCCTTAGCATTGAGGTTGTATTTGGAAGCAAGAAGGACAAGTCTACTTCCAGACAAAGTGTGAATGCTTCAGCTACAGCAAAGAGCCAATTTCTAAAAATGGCTGCACCAAACCAAATATAACCAACAAGTTACTGTCTTCCTCAAAGCGCTCCTGATCGTCTAAAAGTCACTGGTCCATTAAAGTAGTTGGATCTTAAAGTAGTTGGAATAGTTTCTATAAGCAAAAGATCTTTCTGATTTTACAGGTTTTGGGTCAAGCCCCAAATCACTCACAGACCTTAATTTACCTTTTGCAGAGCTATTCTTTAAGAAACTAATGTGACTTCAACTCGAACCAGAACCCTTTGAACACAATTTGACTTTATGGATGTTTACATACTTCTATAAAAGAAGTTAATCTTCATTATAATCTATGACTCAATGCTCTCTTCAGATTCTGTAAAGAATATAGTAAATTCCCTGCAGAGCCATTAATGTTCATAGTATGAATCTATTTTTAGTCAATGGATCTTTTCTGTTGTCAAATCACAGTCTCAGGGTAGCTTTGCAAATGTGAGCTGCCTCCATGCTAGGTATAAATATAAATGTAAAATTACATTTTCAGGTATGGCTTCAAACATTTATCTATGAGTAATTTTGACTACTCAAATGACTGTATTTCCACGTGTCTGTGTGAAAGCTGACAGGACGAGCACGTGTATTTTTACGATGTGAGTTGTCTGTGATGCGATGAAGATGTTGAATAAAACCAGTAATTAACACAGCAATTAAAATATAAAACTCGAGTCAGCATTTTGATGCTGTTCCTGACTCTCTCCCTGACTTGCTTTATTACTTTGTGCAAGTTGGCCCGATTCTGCAAATACTTTTACTTAGGCAATGTACCACAAATAACAAGGTAATACAGCTTTATTTGCTAAAATTACCAAAACCTGGCGTTTTAATTGTTTCTGTGACTACACACACTGATCGACAGAATTATTTGCCAGCGTGGTGTTACAATACAGCGAGTTAAGGAGTGCACTTAAGTAATAGCACCTAGTACTAACCACTCCCCAAGCAAAAGCATCAGTGCAGAACAGGAGAACAAAAAGGAAGGCAGAAAGACTGCGATTCCTACCTACAGCAACTCCTCCGCACCGCTTTGCCTCTGTTGCTCTCTTTGACTCAAACTCTGTCTCTAAACCATTAATACTCACAGAAGCAACTTCCTTTTCCTACCGGCGCCTGAACACCCACTGCGGTGCTGAGATGTCTCAGCGGGAAGACACACCTGAGGAAGGATGAGAGGCAGGAACAGAAAGAACAGAGCTCGGGGCCTCTGTGTTTCCCTGCCCGCCCCCGTGACACGGACCCTGCCAGACGCCGGCAGGAGCCCCTGTCCGTCTGTTCTGCATTCCCAGCGGCAGCCGCGCTCTCCGCTCCCTGCCGGAGCCTTCCGAGCAGCAGCCGTGCGGGCCAGCGAAGCCGAGCCGCCCCGGACGTATCTGGCTGCGAGGAAGCGACACGCTGGAGGCGATTCCCCACTCGAGCCTCCGGCAGAGCCGTACGGGCGCCGGGAAGCCGCCGGAGAGCCCCCGCTGAAGGGGCTACCCAGGGGAGCCGCAGGCGCGACGGAGACACGCGGCGTTCCTCAGCCGCTACTGCGGGGAGGATGAGCCAGCTCTAGCCGACACAACTCCCTCCCCCGCGCCGCCGCCGTGCCAAGGCGCCAGCCATGTTCCCGCATCGCCCCCACCTCAGGCGCCAGGGGAAGGAGAGGGGGAAGGGGGAAGGAAGGCAGAGAGGCGGTGCCGGGACTCCCGCCCCACTGGGGCCGCGCCACCGCCCCCTCCCACCTGCCCGCGCCCTGCGAGCGCCCGCGCCCCGCCCGCCGCGCTCGCG
>VZRV01004807.1:1814395-1925942 GCA_013398115.1 Falcunculus frontatus | reverse complement strand
CAGCACGGGAGCTGCTGGTCTTCTCGCTCGGCTTTTTTTTTTCCCGGGCTTTTTCACACAGTCGCCCCCTCCCCTCAGGTTTTTTGCAGAAATTTGCTTGTCGGTAGCCACACACGTACACCGGGCTGTTCGGGCTCGTTTCCCGCAGAGGCCGAACGCTCGGTCCAGCGGAGCGGGGGCAGACCCCCGCGGCCAGGGGCTCCCTCAGCGACCGCGCTCCGCCTCGCCCGCCGGTGCGGCTCCTGCAGCGCCATGGATCACCAGCCCAAGTTCTTCGAGAACCTCTCGGGCGCCGGGAAGGCCATCGCGGTGCTGACCAGCGGCGGCGATGCCCAAGGTAGCGGCTCACGCCGTTCACTCCGGGAGCACGGGGAGGACGAGGGGAAGGAGCCGAGGAGGAAAGAGAATGCGGGGGACCTGCGGACACGGTGGGGAGCGGGGCAGCAGCAGGAGAGGACGAGGAGCCCCTGGAGGGCGGTGTGAGGGGCAGGAAGGAAGGGCCTCCCCGGCTGGCAGGGCGCCCATGCGGGAGGCCGGGGGAACAGCGCGGGCTGCCCCAGGGCTGGTGTCGGGAAGCCACGGTGCGGCACATGGAGGGAGTGGAGAGAGGGCTGGGAGCGGGACACAGGGGATTGCAGTGGTGCTCAGGTTCCTCTTTCCGTGCTGGCCTTCGACCCGGCTTTCCTACTAAGCGCATTTAAAAGATAATTAATTTTTGCACGGCCTGGGCGCCTGAGGTTCAAACATCCCTTCACACCTCCCTCATTCCCTTCCTCGCCACGTTTCCTCTGGCCCAGGCTGGGCAAGGGAGAGGGTAGAAACGCTGCAGTAACTTTTACTACCAAGATGTCTCGTTCCCTGGAGAGATGGTGGGGAGAGGAGGGTGAGGAGGGATGGCTGATGCGAGCGGGGGAGGAGGAGGTCGTGCTGCCCTGCACGGCGGGTGGGAGGCTTGGCTGCGCTGCTGGGGCTCTGCCAGCCCTCGCCTCATCTGCTTTTCACTTCGTTTTGGCACCAGGAACACGTTTATGCTCTTACCCGTGGTTTAGAACGCTCAGGTGGTGGTTTACTCTCCCCCCGTAGGAGTATGTTAGAAACGTGTCTCACCTTCTTAAATCTCTTCAGTGTAGAGGAAGTCGTAGCTACTACAGGACAGGGCGAACAAAAGACCCACAGACATTAAGAGGGAAGGGAAAGAAAAGAGGCTTGATTACAGTATATCTAGTCAAGAATCCATTTTTTTCTACACTTTAGTTTTTCCCTTTCCTACCAGAAAATCATGATGAGTCCTTTCCAGCTCGGCATATTCTGTGATTCTGTGGTAATAGTTTGAAGTTTCAGTTAATTAAGATTTCAAACGCGGAATGTACCGGGCAGTTCGAGAAGACTCCTGCTCTGCTTATACCAGGAGAGTTGTTCAGTGATAGTTACTATTAGCAGCTTCCCTTAATTTATGGTTGTTTTATTTTTTTTGTTGTTTTTTTCTTTTCCCGGGAGTGTCTCGAGAGTACTTTCACTTAAAGAAGAAGCGGTACTCATTCGCGTTTGTGAAGAGAATGGGGGGTGGGAGCCTCTCCTTCCTTTCTGCGCGCTCTCGGTGGTTCACGGACCAGTCTCTCCCCAGATTTTACCCGGGGAGGGGCCGGGGCAGCTTCCCCTCTCCTCTTGCCCTGGCTTCCCGGCGCGTCCATGCGGTGGTAGCTTGCATGGACCGGTGTCTCCACGCTCCCTCCCTCCCTCCCTCCGCCGGTGTGTACGTGATCCGCTGCGAGTCGCTGCAGATTCCGCCTCTTTGCGTCATCTGGGCTGGGAGAAGCATCCTCCCTCCCCCTGCCCGCAGGAATAACGGGGAGCCCCCGGGTTTACCTAGGATTATCCGAAACTCTAATCGGGATGAAAGGGATTTGTTACCATCGAGGAGGAGAATGTTGCAGTTCTGGAGAGAAAACAAATCGATGCGTTTAAATGGCTTCTCTTTTGCCCCTCGATGGGACTAGTTCAACTTTTATCCACAGTTTGCCGTCAGTGACATCAATTCCACTGCTAAATGATTCTAGGAGGAATTGGAAATCAGAGCATCTCTGTCTTAATGGTCTGGTGGCCAAATCGCCATTTTAATTTAAAAGTGTGGCAGGGTACTGCCTGAAGCAGCCGTAGCGTGTTCAGCAAGAGGCTGAGCCCTGCAACTTGCTTCCGCGTGGCTGGAGATTATATAATGCAGCAGCAGATGCATCTCCTTTTATAAAGTATTAATCTGCACTTGCCACTATGTGAATTAAGGCATTTAAAAGACTTGCAAAATCCACGGGTAACATCTAGACTTTATACCTGGCAGATTGCCACAGAAGCGTGGAGGGTTCCAAAGTAACAGCCTGTGAAAGTTGCTGTCTAAGGAGTGGGGTTGTCACAAAGACCAAAAAAAGTAAACTGGATGCCTTCCAAGCTGTTTCATTGGCAGCATTGTTGTCCTGACTTTGAAGAACAGGGGAATAAAACCCCCAGCATTTTAGAACTTTATCATTTCACCTGAATCACAGAACACAGCGTGTGACCATAACCCCTTACTATCTTGGTAACAGCAGAGAGGTGTAAAATACGCAGCCTCAAGTCAGTTCGAAGGTTAGGAGTTAAACAAGGGACAGAATGAGTCATGCCCTGTCAAGGTCACTTGCCCTCTGTAGGACAGAGTGCAAATGTGTGAGAGAAGTGAAGTCATGAGGTACACTCAGAAGGAAATATGCTACTGTTACTGCTATTTGAAAATAATCTGTTCAAGGAAAGTGTAGGTGAGGCAAAACTACTAACTCGGAAGTAGGCAAAAAAGTTGTAGTATTAGGAAAGGAGTTCCAGTGTTACGTTTCATTTTGTTTTAGATTTGTTAGACACGAAAAGTCTTCAGAGTATTTGTAATCCAAACTAAACTCACGAATAATTGAGTAGAAAAAACACTTGTTAAACACAAAATCTTAATAGGTGCCAGGATTTAGATTGGCCTGTAAATCTGAGCCTAGAATAAAATACACATGAAATTATTTTAAAGTGAAATTGCTGCCGTTGCTGTTACTGTACTTTTTAATAATTTAAAAGTAGCGTTATGTAAATTACACAAGGCTTTCACTTTATAGGACGTGGAGAAGTAACTGAAAATTTAACATTGGTGCTACTTCCTTGAAAGTTTTCTTTTTCTTTTCC
Source organism: Falcunculus frontatus (assembly GCA_013398115.1). Taxonomy (NCBI): domain Eukaryota; kingdom Metazoa; phylum Chordata; class Aves; order Passeriformes; genus Falcunculus; species Falcunculus frontatus. The sequence continues at coordinate 1,922,750 of VZRV01004807.1, read as the reverse complement.
TTTTCTACCTGTAGAATTTTAAAGACTATAAAATGTATTGTCTGTCATACTGGAACTATTATGGTTTACTCACCATTCTTTTGTTTAGTGGAGTTGAAGAATTTATCAGTGATCTATTTCACAGAAAAAAAGATCTGTACTTAGTAGACTTAATATGTATGAGTGCTAAACTTAACAGTCTACCACTTTAGCTAGCCAGCTGGTAAATTGTGAACTAAAAAGATACTTTCCACCGTAATCACAAGAGCCTTGAGAGGCAAAAGAAGTTCTGACGATCAATTCCCAATATTTATGGGTTGGTTCAGTTTCTGGACTATTTTTCAATTGTACTGGTTGCAGCTCAGGAACATGGTTTAATGGGTTTAATAAGTCACACTTCTCACTGTGGGATTCTCTGGACATGGTCTGCTTCAGGTCATGAAGTACACTGGTTGAATTTTGTGGGTTGCCAGTGGGTGCCAGAGACAATTTTGGCCACTGTAGGTCACTGACGTTCACACAGTCTCCAAACAGCCTATTCTGGGACCATGGTAGGTACAGCTCTGCGGCAGGAAGAGTCATCGGAAAGCCTCTGACAGAAGGTGATTGTGCACTCTTGGGGAAGGATGCGTTTGTGGCTGCAGAGTCGCTGCCCAGCCAACTGACTCAAGATCATTGTGTTTGAATAGGACCATGTTGTTTCTGAGATAAACTCAAAGATTCGGTGTTGTGGAGGATAGCATAAGTAAGGGATGTAATGGTCTGGAATATCATAGCCCATCCCACTGAAGTAAGGAGCTACATGGCTCTACGTTTGAAGCATTCCAGGCTTCCCAGAGTTCCAAGGCTTATTTAATACTGTAGATGCACGACTCTTGTCCTGGCGACATAGATTGGAAGAGGAAATCGTAGCACTGAACAAATGAAAAAGCTCAATTCCTTCAGCAAATGCTAGATTTAAAAACAGCTTAAAAAGAACCCTAAAGAAGCCTTTTGGATTCCAGAGTTTTGGAACACTACAGACCGTGACTGTGGAAACAAAGATTTACATATTTCTGCTCTTGAAGTATTACAGGCTGAGGAACATCATAAGATGTATTAAATATAGTAGTGCAAATGTATTGATCTTGTCCTGGTGGCAGAATTTCTTTTTGCACTATAAGCTTCTGCGCTAATACAGTAAAATAAATATTTTTTTTTTTTTAAAAAAGTCACAAACAAGCTAAAACAACCCAGATTCTTCTTATGTCATCCAAATTAGAGTTTGGTAGCGCTTACGTCATTTGAACATGGTCACAAGGAATTTTTGAATTCTAGCCCCTGCAAAAGTCACCTTTTCCACCTAAGAGTAGTACATGGAAATAGACATGTGTATGAAATACACATCTATGTGTCTATAGATATAGTATTATAAGTACTATTTGTATGTAAAATTAAGGAATGTAGTTATTAATGGGTGAGTGTAACTATTTCAATGCATTCTGTATTTTTGAGAAGCTGCTTCTAGTCGATTCACTGATTGAAACTGGTCCCTAAGATTTTTATTTTAATTTTTAAGAAGGAGGTACATTTTTCAGCTAGATGTTACGCTATTGTATATATTTGTGCAGTAGAATCTTCTGATCTAATGCACTGTGTGTGTTCAGGAAGATTGTGTGTTGTTTTCTTCAGGTATCTAGAATAATTATTGTGATTATATGCAATAAAATCTGTAATTAAAAGTAAATGGAACAAACCCAAGTTGCTTTTTAATGATTTGCTCAGTTCTTGTATTTGACTGCTTCTCTTTTGATGATTATATGCTCTTACTGACATAACCATTTATGTACTTGAATAAAGTCTTCCTGTTTGGTGATGTTTAGATATTTTCCTTAGTGATTTTTGCTATATAGTCTTTTAAGTCTGAATCTTAATTCAGGGTAGCACTGAAACATATGTGCTAAGTCATTAAGCCTGCGTTAAAGCCAATGTTTATCTTGAAAATTGGTGGTACTTAAGTGTTTCTTGATGCTTGTCCAAAATGCATAGTTTCGATTTTGCTTTTGAATGGTTTATATTACAGTTATTTATTTAAGGGCATGTCTAGCTGACTAAAGTAAGGCAAACTTGGCTTAAACACAAAATCGTGTAGAAGCTCCTCTTTTATAGTGGTACATACATATGTGGACCATGGTGTAGGCACAAGAGAGGGATACTCTTTTGGAGACAGGGAGTGCCTCTGAAATAGTTTAAAGATTTCTGCACTACTGTTTATAAGCCTGTTATGAAAACCAACTGCTTCTTTTAAGGAGAATTGAATAGACAACATCAACAAGTACGATAAATTATCAACTTTTAAATTAATTTGAATGTTATGTAAAGCCGTGTAAGTAGTTGCATTTCACTTAATCTTTGCTGAGTCCAAAAGAGCAAAATAAATCTTTCCCTCTTTCCAAGGCTTTAATGCAAAAGCAAGTAGTAATTCAGGAAGATCTTAAATTTTCTTAGATTATTAAAAATAAAAAAAAAAAAATACTGGTTTTGCTTGTGGCTTTCTTTTGAAGCTGCTCTTCTAATCCTATATGTTTATCAAACTGTATTTATTATTCAGGACTAAATCCACGGTTAACCCGATAAATCTCTTTTAAAGTAATAAGCATGAGTAATAACATTTCATAGTTATTATGGTAATTCACAAATGCTGTTGTAAGTCTCCACAAATAATGAAATTTTATTAGACAGTCCTACAGAGGCTTCATGAAATTCTATGTATTTTTTCTTGAATTACTGCAATTTAGCCAAACTGTAGAAGTCTAAAAGCTGCAATGTGTTAACTGCATTTTCTAGGTATCAAATTCTAACATGCTTTAGTCCTCAGCCCTTTTGAAATGTAAGCCAGGAGCCTGCCAGTAGACAACCAAGTCTTTTTTCTGTGTAAGGAGATAAAATACACAACATGAAATAACAATAAAATGTATGTTACGTAAACTTACAAAACCGCAGTGGTGGTGCTGGGAAGATGCTTTCTCTCTGTAATCTGTGGGACTTCTTTTTCTTGGCTTTTGCCCTTTCATGGAGCAGGCAAATTGTGAATTTTACCTATTTTTAATGCAAGAAACATGGAAACTGGAAAGTATTCATTAAGAAAGTATGTGGCCGTATTAAGAATTTATATACATGTATATATAAACTTTCTACAAACAAACCAAACCAAACAGCGGCAACCCCCATTAAAAAAACCCCAAAAAACCCAAAAAAAAACCAAAAAAACCAAAACCAGAAGCCAAAACAGAACTGCCAAAAAAACCTCCCTACCAAGCAACAAAAACAAAAAAAGCCTCCCACACGACGTGTGCTTTAATAGAAGCAAGCTGTGGGCTTTGGTGAAAGGAGTACCTTGTGCTGAGTCTTCCTGTTTGTGGAAAATGGCAGTGCTGTGATGAGCTGTCAGTTTGGTAAAAATTAAAGGTCTTTGTCTGTCAGGGGTGTTCATTTTGTTAGGAAAATTGTTTCACTGAGGAGATAACTTCGTTCTGTTTAACCGAGGTTTAGCATGCTAACTTTATTTTCAGTACAGGCTGTGAGATGAAATTCTCTGTTTTTCTTTGACATCGTCCAGTTCTTTGTCTAAAGCTGTGCTTTTAGCTGTCTTGGCATTTGAGAACTTTTTCCAGCCGTGCCACAAGGCCGATGCTGGCTGGAAGAATTCTTGCTACACTTTCCTAAAACAGAAAACAGTGTTATTCGTGATTTTTATCTTAAGTGACTTCTACACAAACAGCAAAAGCAACGTTTTGATTTTGGCAAACTTAATTTTTTTATTTAACTTTGAGTAATATCAGGGACTTCCTGGTGTGTTGATAAGTAATGAATCTTTGAGATTCAGCTTCATTCTTTAGACAGGTTGACTTTTACAGATCAGTGTTTTTTCCAATAATGGTAGATACTGCAGGATTAGATCTTTGTGGCTTGCTGTGTTGTTCATATATTCTAGTTACCAACTTTTTATATCTGCAGAGGGGTGAACACTTAACACCTATGTCAAGCAGCAGGGCTTACCTACTACTTGGCTATTTTGAAATTCATTGCATTGGATTTGGAGAATGGTTGCCAAGTACTTTGGACTGTTGTCCTTCTTGCATCCCTTTTCTGCTGACGTGCCAAGACTATCGGTGTAGCCTTGCTACTTCTCTCTTCATGCTTTGCATAATCTCTTACGTCTGTTTCACTGGTATGGAAGCAATTAGTTGATTGGTTTTGGAAAGTTCCTGAATAATGGGTAAGGTAATGCAGTATGTGAAGGGATGGATTATAACAGAAATTCATTTGACCTGTGTAGAGGGACCAGTGGGACTTCCACTGTTGCTCAGGAGGTTAAGTGTTTGACCATGGGACTTAAATGGAGAATTTTACAGGAGTATAATTTGTCAGATGTCTGTGAGCAGGGAATTCCAATTGGAGCTTGCATTTTTGGGACCATAGTGGTGTTCAGATGCTTTTCGGTCAACTGAGTCCATGTAGCATTTTTTATGTTAATTTACTGCTACTTCTGTCTTTTTAAATGAGCATCTGTCCAGGTCAACTTTGGCTCTGCTCCCCAAAAAATACTGTATATACACGTGTTATTTTGGAAATCCCATAAGAACGGTTCAAATATCATTTCTCATTTGGAGAAGCTACATTTTAACTTGCTGAATGTTTTGCATTTCAGACTGAGAACTAACCATTATTGCAAAATTAATTTACTTTCTTGTTCAGTAGCTGTAACTTTTACAATGCTATTTTGCAGTCAGCAGCAATTTAATCTCTGATTAACACACACACTGGCATTCACATAATTATTGTAACAAAGAATAATTCTGAACCCTTCATGCTCATGGGCTGCTTGCACTGTCATTAAGCAAATTTCTGTTTTAATGGATGCCAGTCACTGTCTTTAGGAATGAATTAATATTGCCTTTATTTTCAAGACACTGAATATTTTTAGTATAAAAAATACTGGATGACTATAACAATGTGATTTTGCTTTTTCTTCCCAGGTATGAATGCCGCTGTGCGCGCAGTAGTACGCATGGGAATCTATGTAAATGCCAAAGTCTATTTTATTTATGAGGTTAGTTCTTGTTTCATTCATTCTGTATTTTGTCTTCTGCCTAAACCTGAGTTTTTGTGGAAACACCATGGAGAGTAAATAGTATAAATTAAAAAATGTTTAGGTGCCGTTCCTTTTCATTGTGTGTTTTATTTAGTACTTTTTATAGAAATTTACTTTTCACAAGGTATATTCTAAAACTATGTAATTTAAATGTAATTTCTTAAATATATGGAATTTTTTATGTGCCACCAAAGACTTGAAAGTAGAGAAACCCAGAGGTGGTTGTCACCCTGCAGTGAACTACATATCTCTGCACTTGTTGGATGTTTGGCCCCATTTATTGTACTTCATAAATGTTTTCCTCTTCCTGGTTAAACTACTGACGCTTAATCTTTTGACTCCACCCACTCCATTTTCCTAGATTAGATTAAGGATGTGTCCTCACCCTCATTTCACAGATAGCACAGCTTTGTTTTGATCGAGAGTGCTGTGGCACTGGTGCCATCTTGCCTGGCTTTTAGGCAGAAAGTTGTAACTGAAGAAACAGCCAACAAACAAAAAAAAGCCGCATCAAAAACCTGACCGTCGTTAGTCTGTCCAGACATCAGAATTTTGTGGTTGAAGCTTGTAACTGTATGTGCAGAAAGATTGTAAATTTCTGTAACAATTATGTGGTAAGAAAAGAACACGGGACAAGTTTAACGTCAATGCCAAGGTGATGTTCAATGTATTTGTCTTCCTGGAAGACTGTTGGAGTTAGACTTCCTTGTAAAGGATGCTTTCAGTTTTTATATAATGTGCAGATTAAACAATACAGTAAATATATTGATTCTGTTCCCTCTGGGATTCCTGTACAGCTCGTTAGTAGTTTGAGATTATTACAAATCATGATAAAAATTTGATGTGGGGGAAGGCTTGCTAGGTGCCTGGTAAAGTATAACTTTAATATAAAAATATGGATTTCATAGGATTTCTTATTTTCCAAGCACTTCTACTAGAATTTGTAGAAGTGCTTGGAAAATACTTTTGTTTTAGTTTCATACATGGCAGATACACAATTTATCTTTAAAAAATTGCTGTTTATCCATTTTTTCCGCGTCTGCTTGTTCCTATAGCTCATTTACTAATGAGATGCAAAGTATATTGAAATGCAAATAAGCAGAGGACTGTGCTCCAAAATTCTTCCCTACTACAGTGCTACAGCAAGTTGCTCTGAATACTTAGTGTGTGCTAATTACGTGGCCAATCTCTGGAATTCCGTCAGTGTTCAGCTGTTTCGCAGGCTTGCTGAAATGGGTCAGATACTTCTCTGGAAGTAAAGAGAGGGTTTTGGCCATCTTTAGGGCCAGAACTTGGATTTTAATTTATTTTTTAATTAGGTTTAAGTCAAGAATTGCCATCTTTTGTCACCTTTTAAAAATATTTGTTATCACAGAGTGATAAATTTCAAGAGAAATTTGAATATTTGTTTTTTCCTAACTTAGCAAAATAGCACTATGTAAGTTATCATGTTCACCCCAGGACACCATGTTAACTGGTAGAGTTGGCCAGTGTGAAGTCACAGATATTTCTGAATGGAAAGTGATTGTGAAAAACAAGTCGGTGTTGGGAATTTTGAGTTTCCCTTAGATATTGTCCTTCTGTCTTCAGTGTAACAGTAGGGTATGGGAAGAAATGCACATTACACTGTAAGTATGGGCTCTGAAAAAGATAATTTGCTTCTAGATTAGTCCATTCAGTTCTGTGTTTCGTAAAGTACCGAATGCTAAGCTTTGTTCTTCCCTGACTTGTAACTGAAATATGAAGTCAGTTTTCTTTCACAATGCCTAAAAGTATTTCAGAGAAACAGGGTTGCAAGCATTGAAATTAAATGGCTGTTTAATTTTACCGCTTTGAAATGTGAAACAGATGAAGGGGACAAGTGAAGCTAAAAATTTGCTTGTGAGACTTGTCGCTAATGTTCCCTGTTATAAGCCTTTGCATGATGTCTAAAGAGGAAATATATTTTTCAGTATACTTTAGGTTATTTAATGCTTTTAATAAGGTGTTTCTTCTGAATTACAGTTTATTGAATGCAGACTTGAGCGTGTTAAGCAAAGAGAATAGTGTCTCCTTAGCCTAACTTTTGAGCAGACATTTTAACACGTAGGTCAGGGTAAAGTGATACCTGTATTGAAGCTGCTCTGAAAAAGTGAAGGAAAAACCTGAAATTACAATATCTAAAAGAAGAAAAAATTTTCTTAATTGGATCCAAAAATTGAGTTAAAAGTCTCAGTTCAAGCTGACTTTGCTGTAGTCATCATAAGCTCTATTTCTCCTGTAGCTATGTCTGTCATGTGAACTTTTTTTTGCACTGCAAAACCATCTGTCTTCTACACCTGTGGCAGCACTAGTTCTATATTCTAAGTGAGAAAGTAACTCTTGTTTTCCTAACTCCATTTTTCTTCATTTTGTTATGAGAGATTACTAAGATAAATAAATAAAAATTAATAATGAATTAGAGCTAAGTAATTTTCTAACCTTTTTTAAGTTGGTTTTACAAAAGCCCAAAGAAAGAAACAGTTACATACTGGAATTCATGAGCTATTTTAACTTCAAGTCCCAAAAGGAAAAAGAAAAGTAAACCCATGTGAAAATGAAAACTGGAAGATAATTTATGTAAAAGCTATTATTTTTTATATATCTTTTTTATAGTTTATATAAAACCTGTGAATTTATAGCTATAAAATTAAAAAAAAAAAACCTTGTGTATCTTAATTCATGGAAATTAACACATTTCAAAATTTTGCTATTAATTACAAATCTATACAGTTGCCCTAGTTTCACAATTTCATATTTTATAGTATTTTATTTTAGTCTGTAGTTACCCTTCTTGAGTATCATCACATTATTTCTCTAATCTGCTCCAGTCTGAATCAAAATTTGAATACCCATGGCTTAATTTCACTCATGGTATGAAAATCTAGGAGCTGAAAGTATATGTAGAGTACTAGGCTGCTTTAGGGGGCAAGTTGAATTTTTTTTCACTAATCAGAAGCTATTAAAGTCAGGTTGATTTTTGTTTTGTCTTGTTTTTTCTTTTAAATAGAGAATGGGAAGAAAAAGTGATGCCTCTCATTTATCGCAACTCATTTTAGAAACCTGAGGTCTTAAATGTTTATACAAATAACCTGCCCTTTTTCCAGGATTGAAGCACATAGTTCCCAGTGGATGCGTGCTCTTGCTACTAAGCTATGGAGCTTTTAGATTCTTCATCTTGATTAAGAGTCTTTTTCTCAAGAGGCCAGCATTGGGAAAGCAATGGTACGGCAGTCATGGATTTCTGTGAGGAAAACTTTGTCTCTTTTCTGTGGTGGTTTGTGCACTCAGTGACAGTAGTATTTTATGTTGTTGAGCAATGGCTAAGAATTCTCAGTAAGTAAATTCACATAACTATTAAAGCCCCAAGTGTCTCGCATGTAACACATCAGAAGATGGCTTGTTCTTTCTTGAAAGCTTTTGTCTTCAGAATTCAGACTGGAAGCCATATTTGCTCCTGCCACTCTCTCCTGGAGCTGCAGTGTTTGTGAATTTACTCTGTGAACATTTGACCCACAGAGATTTCCTCTTGTTCTTTGAATATTTAGATTTTGGGTAAATGAAGGACTAAACATAAAATGGAGCTGATCTTCACAAACTGCGCTTGCTGTATTTTTGACAGTTAATTTTTTTCCATTCTTGCCCCATAGTTTTGGTCTGTCAGTATCCAAGCCCCTATATTTTTAGGATCTAAGTAAGAATTTCCTTTTTTAATGTAAATTGACATATTCCCACCCTCATATTAAGGTCTCTAGTCACATCTGCCAGTGATTTTTGGTAACCATACAACTGGAACAGTGGTGAACCTTCAAACACACATTGTCCAGTCCTTGTCAGTGTTTACGTAACTAAAACAATAAATGGAAGTCATGATCATTATTAGTACTTTAATTGTAATTAGTAATTAATTTTTTCCCCAGTAGCTTTTCTAGAAAGCTGTTTCAATTCTGTACCTTGTTTCTCTTAATGGTATGGAAAACAGTGTGGCAGTTCTATCTACCTTATTCAGAGGTGGCTTACAGATACCTGGCAAACAACTGAATTAGGAAAAGCTAATATAACAGCTCAAACAGATCATGATTCCAAAAGTTCCCTGTCCTACCTTGTAGTGGGAGGAATTGTTAATACATCCCACGTTCTCACTTGGCACAGATACGGACTCCTGACCAAAATGCACGAATTCTTTCTACTTCACAGAAGCATGGTGCACAAATGGGCCATAGCCCATCCTTAGCCTAGCTATGAGGTTTTTCAAGTCTTACAGACCACTTAAACTACTGTTTTATCTCTTTGCTTTTTTCTGTGTTTTAGATTTTTTAATCTGGAAATTGGAAATTTTAATCCATTAGTCTTATTTATGTGTATATTTCCTATATGTAATACTACTGTGGATGCACTTCTCTTTTTCCTCTTAAGTTAAAATGGACCATGAATGATTAGAGCACACATGAACTGTATATATTTTTGTCAGCTTGCAGTGCAGGTTACTGTAGTCAGTGTTACAAACTGAACTAAGATGCAACGTTACACTATGCTTTCAGGATTTATTGCCAGTGGATCTCTTGAGTTACTGTAGTTGTCAGTAGAAATACTGATAGGAAGAGCTTTCACTACATTACTGAATGATATAAGGAACATATAATTCTATGCTTTATAAAAAGCAAACCAGTGAAGCTGTGATGAGTGAACTTAGTAATTTATTAGCCATCATCAAGCTGTAATGTTTCTTTCTGGAGGTCTTTGCACTTTATCTGGGGGAGTTATTTTTTTTAAGTTGATAGGTAGATTAAGCATTATTCCTTTTCCACCTTGCTCTGATTTTGAAGAAACTGTGTAACTAATGGCTTACCTCTTCAAGTCTTTGTGTGTATACATTAGCATACAAAGAGTATGTCCTATATGTGGGGGCCCACCAGGGAACTGGGGAGATAGTTCAACTCATAGGACAAGGAGTAATGGAGTACTAACTAATGGAGTCAAACTGAAAGAGTGGAAATGTATGTTAGATATGTGGAGGAAATTCTGTACTGTGAGAGTGGTGAGTCATTGGAAAAGGTTTCCCAGAGAAGATGTGGATGCCCCAACCTCGCAGAGTTCCATGCCAGGTTGGATGGGATATTGAGCAACTTGGTCTAGTGGGAGATGTCCCTGCTGATGGCTGGGGAATTGGAAGTTGGCGATCTTTAAGGTCCCTAAGAACCCACGCCATTCTATGTGTATGCATTAGACACGTGTCAAAGTTATGTGGAGAGTGTACAAAATATTGAAAAGGTCTGTTGGATGGCAGGAATTAGAGACATAGGTAGTTTTCCATCTGAGTGTTTTTTGCTCTTGCTTGATCATATTATCTGTAAATTACTCAGTCAAGTCTCACTGAGCAGAAACTTTCGTGCTTTCCCCTTGGAATCTGTACTGGAATCCTAAAAAGCCTAATTGAGTAACTTACACTTTTGCTGTGTCCAGGTTATCTTTACATTCTTATTTTCTCATGCTGGTGAAGACTCAAAGTTTGACATAAAAAGCCATATATATTATATGAATACTAAGCCACTTTAAGCTTAGTATGTTTCCAAGTTACGGCTTACTGAGTAAATTCTGTATGTACTCTGAATCATGCCAAATTAAATTTCTCCTGTTTGTAATGTCAGTTATGCTGTTTTCTGAACTCCCTTCTTTTTCTATTTCCTGACTTATTATTGAAAACCCTAAAACTAATATATAGTCTTGCAAAAACTGCACAGAGAAAAAATGTTAACTAATTGTTCCTTGGCGATACGTACACACAGTCTAAAAATGGAGACATAAACATTGACGTGGTTATTTTTCTTTAGTAGTTTTTTTGCTTCTTTTCTTTAACATGGTATGTTTTTCCCCATGAATTTCAATAAATGTCAGAAAGTTGAATGGTAATTCCAGTTTTATTCTGGTTTCTCTGTCAGTTAGGATTTTCCAGACTTAGGACTTGACTNAGGGTTTTTCCACGTTGGGGGTTTTCTCTTCTTTTTTTTTTTTTTTTTTTTTTTTTTTTTTTTTTTTTGGTGGTGGTGGTGGTGGTGTTTGGTTTTGGTTGTTTGTTTGTTTGTTTGTTTTTGTTTGGGTTTTTTGTTTGGTTGTTTTTTGGTTTTGTTTTGTTTTAATCAGTGTTCACAATATTCCCTAATGGAAAAGAATCTGTAATTGCTATTCTGATAGTATTTTTGTAGAGAGGTAATAAAGCCAGGCATAACAAAAGCCTTTAGCTACTTACTGGATAATTTTTCTTCTGTCAGATAAGTGTAGTTCTTCTCATATTACATCATGCAGTGGTTTTAGAAGACCATTTGAGTTAAGGTATTAAGAATTTCTGAAATGCATCACTAAAAATTGTATTTTTTCCCATTAAATCTTTTATTTATTTTGTGACTGCCTCAAAAAAAATAGAAAAAAGCTTGTGTCACCTGATTTCTTCTTCTTTTATGAAAAAATTTCGGCTATTGCTCTTTGTCTTGTTTTGCTTATTACCAGCATTGGGGAGAAAAAAGTACAGTGTGTTACAAAGATGGATTTCCTAAGTCCGTGGCCCCTGGCTGAGGGTATTTTTTTAAGGAACATATTTTATAATGCATTTCAAAGTTCTTTGTAGTTTTTTTTTAAAAACTGAATATTTAGTCTTAAGAAAGGAGAAGCACATTACCATTCTAGTTTAATACCTGGGTAATCTGTGTAAAGTATTACCTTATCTTGAAGTTGTTTTTGGAACCGATCCTTCAAGAAGAGGGTTTGTTTTGCTTTTTCCCCCCTTAAAAGAAGCAGTGATATCTGCTTGAATGTTGTTTCATTTAAATTGAATATTTTTTTAATGCAGTGTTTTTAATTAAACTTGTATTAAAGTCCAGAAGGTGAGTATTACTGTAGTGGAAATTTGATGCAGTTTTTAAAATTAGACTTATGAATTACTTTCCCTTTTTCAGGGTTACCAGGGAATGGTTGATGGAGGTGATAATATTGTAGAAGTTTCATGGGAGAGTGTTTCAAGTATCCTTCAAGTGGTAAGTGCTAAGCGGTGAGAGTGGGACCCAAACCCTCTTTATTCAAACAGAAGAGCCAAATGTTTAGATCCAGGCAACCACTGTAATTATGTATTTGGACTATGTGATGACTGAGTGACCAGCATATACCACTTCCAGCAGAGCCTGATTTCTGCAGTGTGGATGGCTGACACTTTCTAAAGATCTTGGTGTGGTCTTGAATTTGGTGCCCAGAAATAATCTTGAAAACCTTTGTTCTAGATTTGCAACATCACATGTCATTAGCCTCCTAAAGCTGTATTGACAAGTCTTTATTTAATAAAAAAGACATTATAGGGCCAAAACATGAAACAGCTGAGTTTTGTAAGGCAAATAATTTCTTACGAAACCCTGTTGGCTTTCTGTGTAAGTGGATTTAGAATTATAGTAACGGATGTAATTACAGTGAATTTCTGCAGAGCTCAGATACTGCCGATGACTTTGTACATTTTTATTACAACATTCTGCACTGTGGCCTTGTGGATCTTCTCAGCTTTTGCTCAGCATGGTCATGTTGTTACCTCTTCCAGAGCAGGTGCTATGTTTGGCGAAGAGGCCTTACTGCTTGCCAAGCTTTCTGAAAACTACCTCCAGGTGAAGCGTGGGTTTCTTTGGAGCTTTTTCTAAAGTTAATGAACATAAAACGGTTAGCAGAGACAATATTTTTTTTTTTTAAACCAGTGTCCTGGAGTACCATGAGGTATTTTGTCCCCCGTGTTTGGTTGTTTTTCTTTTTTTTCCTCCTCCATGTCTATCTTGCAGAATCTGTAAATAGAATCACAGAATATATCAAGTTGACAGGGACCTATAAGGATCATTAAGTCCTCAAACTAAGCAATATGACTAAGAGCATCATCCAGATGCATCGTAATGATTATGAGAAAATTGAGTTCTCTTGGCCAAGCCACACAAGAACATAGGCAGGAGCAGGATGTAGTCATCCTATACATGTGTGTAGCATACATGGTGTAAGAAAAACATCTTTCTGAGCTTTATTGCTGGTAATTCAACAGACCAGCAGTGAACCATGTATCTTACAGAATGTGTTGTTTTGATGAGAAAGGTTTTTCAGCTCACTGTGTATTTGTTTATTCAGAACAAATAGCACTTTGTTTCAAGTACATAGTTTCTTTTCCACTTACAGCTATGCTTTCTACGTATGAAAATAATCTAGTTTTAGATACGTTTTTTAGCCCAATTTTTTTTTTTTTTTTAGAGCATCTCTGTGTGTACACTTCTACTTTTTTGTCTGAAGACAGCTGAACTTCTATTCCACTTTCTTTTTTCTCTCCACTAGCAGCTATGCAACAGAGATGGCAAACTGGCTTGAGAGCTGAAACATCTATTGATAGGGTAAATCGTGTCAGTACAGCCTCTGCAGATTTGAAGTTCAAATTTAGATGGATGTGACAGATTTACTACAAGTTAAAGTGAAGGGAATGTTTTTGCAAAAGTGATGTAATCATCTCCAGATTTGTTTGCAGGAAAAAAAATAATTTTTTCAGTCTTAATTGATACTACTTTTTACTGTGGCAATAAATAAGGCAAAAATTAAACTTCTTGAGTGACTGAACAACATAAACACAGAAGATGTGTAAATAATGTGTGTCCAGCAAGACACCCAGCAATTTTCAGTGACAGGGAAGTTGAGTTATAAAAACGACCACTACCATTTCCGAAAGAATCTTTTTAATTCATATTAATAAATGCAACAGATAATCATTAAAACAGAAAATGTAGCATTAGTCTGATCTGAGGAATTAAAGGCAGTTTTTTCCATAATTCTGTGGAATGACAATGAATGCTAATTTTGAATTTCAGGGATACATTTTTTTTCTCTTATTGTTTATGTATTTCGTGTTATTATGGGGAAAAATACCACACTGAGGAGAATTCATCTAAATGCTTAACTGCTTAGTATATCACTTTTACTCTTGCCATTACATAGAAGTAACAATTAACCTATTTATTGTAATGCTGCTAAAATGAATCCCTTGTAATTTAACATTTTCCTTCCAGAATAGCTCTTTATCAGTAATTTTTGAGCGTTTCTTTTGTTTTTCCCTTGTGTGTATATCTGCTCTTGAACATAAATCCCCACAGGTTTGGTAATTTTTTATCATTACTCAGTTTAAAATTAAAAGATGGAGGCTATGCTACAAAATGCATCATTAATCCATCTTAGAAATACACAGTAATACACTGGATTATTAACCAAACCTGCTGTTCTTCCCTTTCTCAGGGAGGCACGGTCATCGGCAGCGCGCGCTGCAAGCCCTTCCGCACGCGCGAGGGCCGCCTGCAGGCCGCCTTCAACCTGGTGCAGAGAGGCATCACCAACCTCTGCGTGATCGGCGGCGATGGCAGCTTAACCGGTGCCAACCTCTTCCGGGAGGAGTGGAGCGGGCTGCTGGAAGAGCTGGCACAGAAAGGTGAGTTTGCCTTCAGGCTGTCTGGACTTCCACTCCAGTCTGCAGGGAAGTTATGAACCCTCACTATAGGTGTGCAGACTGTATCCAGAGAGTATCTGTAAAGTTTAAAAACCAAACGCATTCATTCTAGGAAATCGCGTGTTTCTTCATAAAATAATAGCTGTTGGTTTCTGTGCATCCTCTCATGCGTATCACAAAGGTCCAAAAAAGGCCAAGTAAGTTACTGTGCAACAGTCTGTGTGGTTTTTTTTTCTATTAATAATAATTTTCAGGCTCTGAACTTCTTTCCTTTTGCTTTAAAGGCCCTATGCCCTCGTATCCAAGCTGAGGTGGTAATTCCTTTTCTACAACAGGCCACACATTTTGTGTGTTATTAAATTGTGATGCTTTCCTGCCCGTATGTCACTATTTGTTTAAGATCAGAACATTAAGGGGCTGTTGATAAAAGTACAGCCAGCCCAGTAGTTGTCTTCAGTAGAATCCAGGAGAATGTATGGGGAAGAGTAAAGAGAGTAAAATAATGCTGGGATGATGTTATGTGTTACTCATAATACATAAATACTCTGATAGGTTCCATCCATTTCTGTCTTCAGGACTTCCTGAACCAGATGCTGTTAGCAGTCCTTAATGAATTTTTCTTACATGAATGTATACAGTCTACTTCAAAGCATACAGAGTTTTGCTGGAAACATTGTGTAGCAAGGAGTTCTGCAGCTTCACTGAATGATGAAGATTGTGAAGAATCTTCTGTTTATTTTGATCCTGCTGATTCTAGATCATTTGATCCCATAGTTTTTGTGTTAGAATAAACAGTGAATGATCAGTCCTGCTTCCTCTCTGCATGCCACTTGAGATTTTACTGCTGTCTTATTTTCCCTTCATCATCTCTTTTTCTAGATGGAAGAGTCCTAGTTTGCTTAGTTGTTCCTTATATGTAAGTTCTATATCTTTGATCATCTTTGTTGCCCTTCTCTGAACCTTTTCCAGTTCTACCCTGTTTTGAGGTGGGGAGGACCACAACTGCACCCAGTATTCAAGATGAGGGCAAACCATGGATCTACACAGTAGTATAATGATCTTTGTTTTGTTCTCTATTCTTTTCCTAATATTTTCTAATATTTTGATTTTTTTGCTTTACTGCTATTGAGCATTGAAGCTGATTTATTAATGAAAACAGCATTATTATATTATGCTGGAAATAGTGTTATTTTGTTTGTGATGTTAGGGTACATTTTTTTTCATGTGTCTTACTTTACATTTATCCACAATGAATTCCATCTGATACTTTACTGCTCACTGTGTCTTGCTAGTCTTCTTCATTTCTTCTCAGACGCTCCATACGTTTAGATCCCAAATAATTCAGTTTGATCAGTAAACTTTGGCACTTTGCTGCTCGTTCCCTTTTCTAGGTTACTGCTGAGTGTGTTGAACAGTGCAGATCTCTGTAGAACTCCATTGGTTACCTTTCTAAGATACAAGAGTTAGCATTTACCGCTGCCCTCTGCCTTGTATTTTTTACCCTCTGTTTCACATTATTTATTCTGTGAAAAGCCTTCTATCTTATACAGTGACTGCTTAGTTTCCTCAAAATCCTTTGGCAAAAGACTTTGTCAATGGCTTTTTAGAAATCTAAGTAGAGTACGTCAACCAGATAGCCTTTATTCATGTATTAAGTCACATTTGGAACTCTAGAAAAGGTTTGTAATGCATGGTATACATTCATAGAAAACATTCTGATTCTTCTTCACGGTGTTATATTTATCTTCATGGACATTAGTTATATTTTTCATTATGGTTTCTACTGTTTTTCTGTAATGTAGACATTAAACACACTGATACGTAGTTCTTGAATCTCGTATTAAAAATTTGGCGTAATGCATATGCACAGATACTAAGGTAGTTTTAAGTGCTTAAGTAGCTAGGGTATTTCATCCTTGAGATCCTTTAGAGCTCTTGGATGATGCAGCATTTTCATTGATGTCTTGGCAGACACCGCTGAAACTTAGAATAGGAGCTTTTCTGTTCTGTTTGCTTATTAATCATGAAATCAGAGCCTTTCAGTGTTGCAAAAGAGAACTCTTCAAAAGTCGGATGCTGGTTTTTAAGTGTTTACATATGCCCATAATCACATCCAGTGCATCTTTTTCTTCTTCATTGCACGTTATACACTGACTGCAATTTGAATAATACTGTTTTTAGTTGAAACCATCAATTTTAAGGTTGGTTACGAAGCCTGATAATTATTTGGCACTTCGAGATAGACTGAAAAGCTCTTATTTCCTTCCTTACTGTGAGGAGTTCTGTGCAGGATTCTTTTGTTTGGATGTTTGATTGGCTTTTGTTTGTAGTTTTGACTAACCTTGTTACCTAAAATATCTAAACATAATTTAATGTTTGGATATATTTAATTTATAAAAGTAGAGCACCCAAGCAATATGTCTAATTTTTTTTTTTTTTAATAGCCTTACAGTTCTTTCTCTGAATACTTCTTTACAGGAAAGATTGATGCAGAGGCTGTTAAGAAATATGCTTACCTTAACATTGTGGGAATGGTTGGATCCATAGACAATGACTTCTGTGGCACTGATATGACCATAGGTACTGACTCAGCTCTGCATAGAATAATTGAAGTTGTGGATGCCATCATGACCACTGCTCAGAGGTAAATTGAGCATATTATAGAGACTGATAACAAATACAGAGATGTTTATGCACTTGTTTAAGCTCATTTTAAATAAAGGTTAGGTAAGTGGGATTTGTGATATTTCTAGAGTGGAAATAAAAGTTTTTTGGCTGCGTCTTTTGAGTGTCTTGGTTTCTTTTTTTCTTAGTAACTGCTTTTTTATCATTCCTGTCATGGCAGAACTTGAAGTATGTGATCGTAGAGACTGCATCAGCCTTAGGGGCAGTCTTGGTTTTTAATGTTTTTAGTCTTTCACAGACATAGTCTGTTAGAGAAGATCCAGACACACCAGGAATACATGAGTACAAAATAGCATCTGTTTCATATAAGCTTTATTTCAGTAAAAATTAAGCAATTAAATGATATTTTTTTAATACAGCTATATCATTACAGTTCTTAACTATGGGTCTGCATCATTTTCATTTCCAGCAAGGGTTCACATCTTCTCTCGTAGCTGCCCATACATGTTTTAGAAGAAAGCAGGGGAAATTAATTATGCGTTGGATGATACTTAATTATAAATATATTGTTTAATGTGACAATTTTGTTTTCCTAATGTTTTTCTGTTTTGCTAATGAATTTGGAGTTCAGTAAACATGATAAACACAAGCTGTTTCCTGATACTAGGTTTAGTTAATTTGTTTTCTTATTTTTACAGCCATCAGAGGACATTTGTTCTGGAGGTTATGGGGCGACACTGTGGGTATGTATTGTCTTCAGCATTTTGTGTCTTATACATGTATAATTATGAAAGAAATCTGGACCATAAAAGTATAATCATTTGTTCTGTTTATTAGGTATCTAGCTCTGGTTAGTGCCTTAGCCTGTGGTGCAGATTGGGTGTTTATTCCTGAATACCCACCAGAAGAAGGCTGGGAGGATTCAATGTGTGTTAAGCTTTCAGAGGTAATCTTTTAATATGTCTGAGATTCCCCGATGTCTTTGCAGATGTTTATTTGAAAGCAGTGATCAAAAAATGTGATCAAGACTTTCAGCGAGTCTTTGGTTTTGATGTCACATCAAGTTCTCTGTGATCTTGAACACTTCTTTTCCTGCGCCCTGCGACTGTTTTGCAGAATCATATGACCCACTCTGGGAATTGCATAAAATTATACCTGTATAAGCAATATGTGTACATTTCCTCAGTAATTTGATGTAAGACATGTTACTTCGTCAATGAAAAGATATGTATGAAAACCAAAGGTGTGAGAACACTTCACATATGAGTGATCAAATACAAGAAATGTTTCCTCAAATCCTAGCAGCTTAATGTAGAGCAATTGATTATAAAATTATGCTGTAAATTCCTCTTGGTTTTTTTTTTAACTACACGAATGTGCTTTTATTTTTATTATAGAATCGTGCACGAAAGAAAAGGCTGAATATTATTATTGTAGCTGAAGGAGCTATTGACTGTCACAACAAACCTATAACGTCAGAGAAGGTTAAGGATGTAAGTGTCAGCATCCCTATGATACAAGATTTCTGTTCGTAAGATGGGGCTTATTGTTAACAGTAACATTTCTGTAGAGTAAATCTGTTCCTGTCAGGTAGCTTATCACACAGTTGTATTTTATGTTTATGCGTTATCTAAAATTTCATAGTCAAATTAAAGGGCAGTGTTTTTGGTGGCAATTAATTAGAACCTTTTCTCTTTGTAACACAACGCAGCAGTTCAAAAGCATCTGGTTCATGGGCGCCTTAAATGATAATTTGAAATCAGCTCAAATCAGTATTCATAATCATATTTTACTTTGTATGTCTTGTAAAATTTTTGATACTGGTTTTTCTCACAGTGAAGTAATACTATGTGCTTTGGACAAAGTCTTGTCCAAATGGTTGCTTTGCTAAAAACTTCATTTGTGTCTAAGATTAAGAAAACTTTCAAGCTGAATTTTTCTGCTTTTTTTTTTAAAGGCATCATTAAGTAAACAAGTTGGAAAATAGTCATTGGTACAAAGGAGCTGTAGTACTTCGGCTTTACCTGGGGTTTTTCTGTCCTGTGACTATGAAGTTCAGTTTTCCATAGCTGTCAGTTTTAGAGAAACCTTTGACTTTATTCAGAATTGCAGTTTTATGAAGTAACATTTAGCACCAAGTGGTGTTAAGTGTACATGATACTAACGTGTATGTAAAATAATGATAATGATAAACCCACTGTATTTTGAAATTCTATGCAGCTTGTGGTTCAGCGGCTTGGTTTTGACACCCGAGTAACCATCCTGGGTCATGTGCAAAGAGGTGGAACCCCTTCAGCTTTTGACAGAATTCTTGTGAGTATCCCCTAAATAATTGCTCATGGCACCACATAGTGCAACTGCATTTTGATTATTTACTTGGGGGTGGGATGGTTCTCTACCTGATTAACTTGACAAATCAAACTGTTATCTCACATTAACTGTCTGAATAGCTCGAATTCAGAGTAGTGAAGCACTGTGTGTAAAGGATTCTATATCAGGATTAAAATGTGAAGCTTCATCGTCCATACTTAGACGTATAAACAGCTCAAAACATTTTCACCTTATCAAGAAGTGATTTGTGTCAGCTTGATTTACAGAGAAATCAGGACCATTTTTGTGATTGGAGGCCTTGTGCCTTTTAAGTCCTTGCTTGAACACTCAAACATTCTCTACTTCCAGGCGAGTCGTATGGGTGTGGAAGCTGTGCTTGCCCTTTTAGAAGCTACTCCAGATACCCCTGCCTGTGTTGTGTCCCTGTCTGGAAACCAGGCTGTCCGTCTGCCTTTGATGGAGTGTGTGCAGATGGTGAGGCTCTGGCAAAAAGCCAGTTTGTTATTTCTTTACTACAACAGACTACTATGTACCATAATTGCCTGTTCTCATTAGGACGTTGATGGAATGTGTACAGCACTTATCCATATTTGGGAATGAATAATGAAGTTCATGTATGTTCTCTATGTGTTACTATTTATTTGCAAACTGTCAAGGAATAAGAAATACATACCTTTTAAATTTTTTCTAAAATTTCATCTCAGATGTTCTGTTTTTATTGTTACAACAAATTCTTCAGATGCTTGCATCCATTTACATGTCATTCAAAAGTCAGGTTTCTGCACTAAAACTGCTCAGTTTAAACTGTAAAAAGAAAGTGAATAATAGATACATTGATTTCTTTGTCCCATGAAGGGCTTTAGGTATGTGTTTCTGTTTTCTTGTTCTCCTGCACCCTGTAATTTATGCTATGGAAGGAGGTAGCTCATAAATTGAGGAATCGTCAGTATTTCTTTTTTCACTGTGGAAATATATTAATATGTGGAATATACTAAATAATCAACTTCCTGTGTTTTTTAAACATACTGAGTAACCAACTTGTTTTTTCAAGACTCAAGAAGTCCAGAAAGCCATGGATGAGGGAAGATTTCTTGAGGCTGTGAGGCTTCGTGGAAGGTATGGCCAATAGCTTGTATCAGTTTATTTGCTGTAGAAAAGCTGAGTTGCTTTGCTGTTACGCTGGCACGTGACATTTTATTTTAAATATTTTACTAACTGTATGGTTTTATGGGTTTGAGAATGAGAGGAGACAGAAGAGTTGCCTAAAGAGAATAATTGAAATTATTACCTGCACAAAAACATGCAAAACAGAGCAAACTGTAACTCACTGCTCTGTCAGGCTAGTGACTGCTCCTAGGCTAACTGGTCACAAAGCAAAGAGCTTCTGTGCTATGTGGCCTGACTGTTAGCAACCATAAGTTTGTTTATTCATGATTTTGAGGCCAGTCCTGTGAGTTTGTTTGTAAGCAGTTGGTAGTTTTCCAGCAGTAATGTTAGAGGAAGTATTCTTCAGTCCTGTCAGAAAAGTGGTTTCTGTTTCAAGTCATTTGATAATAAAATGCTTTCTCCCCATCTAAAAAACGAATTTGTTAGCTACATAGTTGTTTTATATTTTATGACTCATCATCTTAGAGAATTGAATATTTTTCATTGTTCTCTCATTTCCAGTTTTTGCCATGTTTTGCATTTGTAATAAATAGCGTTAATATTTCATACCAGTTTTTTAAAGTTTCTGAAAAATTCATATGTTCCTTTAAAATACCTATGAGATTAAAATTTTACTATTTTATTATCTTACTCATTTGTTTAGGAGCTTTGAAAACAACCTTAACACATACAAATTACTGTCGCACAAAAAGCCAGATGCTGAGCTTCCAAAGGTAAGGGAGTCTGTTGAGTGCAATGCATGTCTGCTTTTGGGATACATTAATAAATCCCTTCAAATATGTATTATAGGACAGTTTATAAATTAAATGTTATAAAGATGCTTGAAGCACACTGGTTTATTCCAATATTAAGTAAAGTTTTATAAAGTGAAATACCACTGTAACTAGAAAATTCCTGTATAGACAGTTTCTTTCTGTCTTGGATGTACATCTGGTCCCAGTTGTTATGGTGTCTGGTCCTAGTAGTTACTGTTTTGCCCTCTGTTCCTTACCATGGAGAGAAGGAAGGGTGATGTTTAAGATCATGATTAAGACTGAAAATCTTAAGATAAAGGAGGACTGTATATTAAAAGAATTCTAACCCTTCTTTTTGAAGGGTTAAACTGAGCAAGGGCAAATCTGGGAAATCATGGGATGCAATATGGAGGACAGATGCATCACCTTTACCTGAAATAATAAGTCACTGTGCATAATAGAGTAATGGACATACAGTTTCTTTGTCATTCCTAAGATTTGTATAAGCGGAAATTAGGATTCATATAGGAAGCAGACACTAAATTTTGTGTGCAAACAAGTTTTAGACAGGATTTTTTTTTTTATTTAAAGTTTACTGAATAGTTCTGTGTTTGATCATAGTTGGTGACTATGTCATCTCACCTGTTAATTCTTCTTTTAATTGTGATTTGTGACTATTTGTTACCTTATTTGCATAATGATGTTGCTGTTACCTTTTTTAGAAATCTTTTTCCCAAATAAATATTTGAGTGATGATTACTGATAGCTTCTCAACATTATTAAGGAGCAAAATTGCACTGACAGTACAGTAAGGACCTAAGATTGACCTTCAAGAGATCAAGGAATTCAGGATTTTTTAGATGGATATTTAACATTTTCTTTGGCAGATCAGGTGTTTGGGTGGTGGGATTTTTTTGTGCAGCAGAGCAAATCCAGGAGTGTTAGCACTGGACTTTAGTACTTTTTTTTTTAAATACTTTTGTCATACCTTCTGTGATAAATAGCATTAGAAGGAAATGTAGGCCTCGTGTAATACCGACCTACTCAGATTTGACCATACTGACAAAATCTGTGTGCCTTCAGTAAAAGAGGTTGAATGGGAATTAAAAAGTAGATGAAATGTGCATGTCATAGGAACTGAGGAAAGAGCTAATCTGATCAGGTCAGGAGAGCCAGCTGACTCTCCCAAACTTATATCAAAGACCTGGGTTTAGATTTTTGTGCTTCACATTCAGTAGGAGAGGATGTGAAAATAAGATCGAGATATGAAACACGGAGGCAGGGTTCATCTTGGTGTGGAAGAAAGAAGGACAAATGGAATGGAAAGGGACTGGTAGTAATTCAAAAGAAATTCTGCACACATTGTATTTTTCTGTTTGTGATTCCATTGCATTTTTCTACAATCCTTCAATTGTACCAGAGCCAAAAAAAGTAAACTAAATATACTCTGGTTTGTGTCTCTTTTCTTTTGTGGGTTTTTTGTGGGTTGCTGTTGGTTTGGGGTTTTTTTGTTTGTTTTTGTTTCTTTTGTTTTTATCAGGTGAGATTCCATGAACATTACCTAACAACTGTTCTATTTTTTTTGTTTGTTTTGTGTTCTCATATTCCAGAATAAAGCTAAAAAACTCCTACCTCTTCTGCAGGACCAAATTGTTACAATTGTGTCATATCAGTAGTTGTAAACAATTTAGAGTCATCCTGCTGATTTAAAGCATGATGGATTTTAGTGTATAAACTCAGGCTGTCGGTTTTTCTTGCTACTTTGCTGTCATTTAAATTGTCTCTGCTGAATTCATACAGAGTGATTAAACTTTCTCAGAAAGTTCAGGCATGTAAAGGTTAAATTCTTTACTTACGTTTTGCTCTTACTATTAAGAAGCTGTAAAAATTAAACAAAATTATTGAATAGCACTGCCTTCTTTTATTCTTTGGTTATTAATTATATTTATATCTGTTGTAAATCAGCTGCTGTTGATGTCAGTGAAACTGTGTTGATTTATACTACCTGACAGTTTCTTCGTCACAGAGAGTAGCCTATGATGTATCTGTAAATAAGAATTCCATTTCAAGGAGTGCATCATATACAAATCAGCATTTCATGCTTTGTGGTTAAAATTTAATCGAAGCTGCTTACTAGCATTTTGCACCCAGTTGCACTCTTACTTCATTTACTAAAATATTTATTAATTCATGTTACGTTTTAAAAAGAATCTTCTCTCTTACATTGCCTGTGGTTTAAGTTACAAATGTATTTCTTGATTTTTTTAGACTTTACAGTTTGAGTAGATCAGCTGCTTACTTGGATACTCATTAAACCTGGGGAGACTCTCTGTATAAGCAGTTGTTTTGAGTCATTAAGAAATGTTTTTAAAAATGCCGTAATCTGAAAATATTTGGTGTTGAGAAGGATGCTCAGTGCTCCTTTTTACTGCTGTGTTGTCAGCTGCTTGAAAAAACTGGCCAATAGCTTAATTTTAAAACTTGGCTGTTCCACTCGGCATTGTACTGGTAACATACACACGCTGTGATGCTACAATCAGTTCCCACCTTTTTATTTTTTGCTATTATTGGTGTGTTTGCAAAAAAAAAAAAAAAAAGAATTACTGCTTTAGTAACATGAAGTTGGTTGAGTAACACTGGCCCGGTCGGGTGGAGCTCTGAGCAGCCTGGTCTAGTGAAAGGTGTTCCTGGCTATGTCAGGGGCTTGGAACAAGTTGATCTTTATGGTGTTTCCAACCGAAACCGTTCTGTGATTCTGTTTTGTTTCTTAAACCTGGGCTAGAATATAAAAACCTGAATAACTTGCAAACCAAATGGAAATAGGATAAAGTCTTACTTAAAAACAAGCATTCTTTTTTTTAAAATTGTTTCTTTGATGTTCTGCAAGTGGGGAAATGTGTCTGCACCTTCTCATTAACTTTAAATTTTCAACATGTTTAGGGGCTTTGAAATTTCCTTTCCTGCATTCCAGTATTTAGCAACTGCTTATGATGTGCAAATGAACCATGGTGTAGAAATTAAAGTCCTTACTAAATATTATTTTTATCTTGCAGACTAATTTCAATGTGGCAGTTCTAAATGTTGGTGCCCCTGCAGCTGGAATGAACGCCGCAGTGAGGGCTGCAGTGAGAGTTGGCATGACTGAAGGTCACAAAATATTTGCTGTCATTGATGGTTTTGAAGGGTTCGCTAGAGGGAAGGTCAGTATCACATGTGTGCATTACCAAGTGGTATGTACCCCATCCCCATTCTTCTATTTCCCTGTTTTTAAATGTTAAGCATCAGTTAGAGAAACTGAATGCAAGACTAATGATTTCTATGCTTGGCTGGAGCCACAGATCCCCAAACTTACATCAAAGACCTGGGTTTAGGTTTTTGTGCTTCACATTCAGTAGGAGAGGATGTGAAAATAAGATCGAGATATGAAACACGGAGGCAGGGTTCATCTTGGTGTGGAAGAAAGAAGGACAAATGGAATGGAAAGGGACTGGTAGTAATTCAAAAGAAATGAAGTTAAACTCTTGATGCTGTTTTCTTTCTTTGCCGCCTTCAGTTTTAGTGAAGTCTGTGCCCAACAACGTTTTCCAACAGCTGTTCATGAAGTAGTATCTGGTGTTTGCTGCAACTCAAGAGAAGTAATTGGATAATCACTTAACAAAATCTCCTTTTTTACTTTTTTTCAAAGATTAAGGAAATTAGCTGGGGAGATGTTGGAGGCTGGACTGGACAAGGAGGATCAATTCTTGGTACAAAACGGTAACATCAATGTTTTTGTCAATTGATATGATGAATTGTAGTGTTTTGTATAACCACTGTATGATTCCGTGCTCTTTTCATTCCACAGAATGTTTTAAAGTCCTCAATTTTTGTACATTGGAGTTTTTTTTAGTTTGTTTTTTGTTCAAATCCTTGTGTTCCAGCTTGGGTATCTTTATAGTACTGAACCAGCTCTGAAGAGTGGGAGTTGGGACCTCAACGTAAACATTTCCTGAGGTCCTTATACTTTAAAGGATTGCAAACCTGCAGTTTCTTTACACTTGACATGATTGCTTATTGCTTGTCTGGAAGAGTTATTTGTATGGATAAATATGTAAAACAAAAAAACCATTGCATTGCCATCTCAGTTTATGGTTTCGGCTTAGTAATTAGTTCTTACTGCTTCAGAGTCTGTAAATTGTTGTTTTGTTGTGTTTTTTTTTTTTTTTGGTTTAATGATTTTTAGTACTCTTCCTGCAAAATATTTGGAGAAGATTGCTGACCAGATGCGCACTAACAACATTAACGCCCTTATGGTTATTGGTGGATTTGAGGTACCCTGAAATATCTAATTATGTCTAAGTAGAGTAGAATTCCTAACAAAATTAATAGTCTGTTTTGATTTTTACCCAATCTTCACGTAAGGTTCATTTGGCTATATCTGTATTTGATACATGATACAAATAGTGTTTAAAATCATAAGTTTTGTCAGTCAGTGGTTCTCTGGAAAGCTGACGTTCAAGAAAGTGACTAGAACTGCTAAACAGATGTGCTAAATGGATAAATGAGATGAGATAGCATTATAGTTCTTTGTATTAAAATAAATTACTAACTTCTGTAGTGCAAGTTTCAGTCTATACTGTATCAATTCTTAGAACACACTTGCAGAATTTCTTGACTCTTAGTAGAAATTGCACTATGATTCCTTATTTAAGCCACTATTCTCACATGGTGCATTTCACAATCTAATAGATCTAGAGAAGTATATTTTTTTTCTGTATTTCATGTTTGCTTTGTTTTACAAAAATAATTAATTTTTGAAATTTTGATTCAGGAAAGTATTTTGCCTACTCTTTGCAGAGAAGAATGTGCTCGTTGCTTCTTGATAAAGAATGTATCATCCTTTTTGTCCAAGCTGGTAGCTGTGACCCTAATTCTTGAATATTAAGATTTTTAAATCAGGAGTAACTACCTGAAGATTGGGGAACTAGTTTGTTTTGTTGAAAACCACTTTGTTGTGTCTAAATTGTTCATTTTCAAGAGAACACGTGTTCTGTTTGTTGTTTTCAAGTGTATGCCTGTTTCTAATGCTTTCTTTTTTGTCTGTTAGATTTTAGTGGTTCCTTAATGCTCTGACTTGCTGAAATGTGCTGTGGTAGAAATGGCTCCCCCTGTGGCCCTTCCCATTTTGTCACAACTGTGCCCTTACTTTATTCATCCTAATTTTTCACCCAATGCCTGTGCCCAACAGGCTTACCTTGGACTTCTGGAATTGTCAGCTGCCCGGGAGAAATATGACGAATTCTGTGTTCCAATGGTTATGGTTCCTGCAACTGTATCCAATAATGTACCGGGTTCAGATTTCAGCATTGGTGCAGATACTGCTCTGAACACTATAACTGATGTAAGTCTGCTCTGGTGTGTGCACATACTAACAGCTGTTTAAAACTTACTCAATTGGCTACAACTGGATATTTTTGTAGACCAGAACTTCGGAAATGTAGTCTGGGGAATTATAGTTACTTGGTATAGCCACATTCATGACATCAATTTAAAAACTAAAGTCTGGGATCCCAAATGCTTCCATTAAATTCTACTGAAATTAAAACGACCTCTAAATTTTTTAAAGTGCAAGATAGGATGGCATCTCTCTGTTGTATAAGGAAGACAGGAACCTAAAGCTGAGACCTGATGATCATTTGCACTGTAGAGGGGAAAAAATCCACACTCATTATATGGAGAGTTGCAGCATACCCAGCTGCAGTGAACACTGAAGGAAAGTTGTTCGGTTGGGAAGGAGATCCTTAGTTACGCAACATCTTTACTCTTCTAAAGAGAATATAAAATTCTTCTAAAATCCGTATTTCTCTGATAATAGAAATTACATTTATTCTGCTGATAGTAGATTTAATAAAAGAAGATGATGTATTAAGTATTTTTTAAAAAATCAAATCCAGTAATACAACATAAAGCAAAAATTAAATGTTTAATCTCTGATGAGGAAAAAACTTCTCTGCTTCAAGTGTGATAGAGCACTGGAGAAAGCTGCCCAGGGAGGTTGTGGAGATAATCTAAACCCACCTGGATTGTTGCTGTGTCAGTTGTTTAGGTGATCCTACCTTGACAGGGGGTTGGACTAGATGATCTCCTGAGTTCCCTTCCAACCCCAGCCATTCCTCAGTTCTCTAATACTAATTTCAGCTGAACAGAAAGTGTAGTCAGTTGGACAAAAAGAGTTTCAAGTTGCTTTTGAAAATTAAATGACAGTTCTCTTATCACTTAAATGTATTTGAAAATTTTAATTATGATAGCTTTTTCATTTCAAGGATTCTTCAGATGTTGCCAACTTCGAATGCACTACCATAATTTTCTTCTTCTTTTTTTTTCCCCTTCCAACATAAATAATTTTATGTTCATCAAAAGAAACCCTTCAGTTAGGAAATAACACTTTCCTGAAGTATTGCCTTGAACAAGACTGTAAGCTAACTAAAATCGTTGAATGTATTCTTGATAGACAACTTGGGTTATAAATGTTGATGTTGTTTCCAGTTCTGGTAAATAAAAATATCCCTCCAAAATGACTGATCACAAATGAAGGTGAGTAAAACGATTGTGCATAACATCTACTTTCCTTCTCCTCTTATCTTCATAAGCTTTGTTAACCTAACTGACTTCTTTTTATAGGTTATTTCATGCAAAGGGGATATATCGTAGTCAGTCAGTCTCTCCTTGTTGCTGTGGTTTGCTTTATATTTAGGTTTCCAGGTATCATTTGCCTTCATTAGGTAAATTGTTCTTATTTCCATACTTTCAATGTGGTAGTTAAAAACTTTTCAAAAGCTTTTTTTTTTTTTTTTCTGCTAATGGCTTTCTTCTTGTTGTTTTGCATTTTATTTTGCCTAGATTTTTCTCTGGAATAAATATGAAAAGTAATGGCTTTGTAAGATTTAGATTCAGTTGAGTGGAAAATTAAATTTGAATTCTTTTTTTTTTTTTCTTTTTGGAAGGAGCAGACTTTTGCTTTCGGAAAACATTTCTGCTCGGTATCTTTTCAGTTTTCTGCTCTGACTGTTTGAACATGATTCACCAAAACTGCCAAGGCAAAATCCATCCTTTCATTCTTGTGTCATGCTCAGATCAGGTTCAGTAGCAGCTGTTAAACTTGTAGCAGTGCTGCATTTCAGAGGAGGAGATGTTGGCAGCTTTGCATTCTGGGAGCCAGATAGGCTCAATACGCGTCATAAAATTGACTGTGGTAAACGAAAGCAGGAGGTGGACATGAATATCCATTTTATCTAGTTTATATGGTTTTTTATTCCTCTTACCACTGTTAGGTCAATAAATGCATCATAGTTTACAGTGCTCTCAAAACAATAGAACCTCTTCTGAACACCAAAGTGTCATCACACTTAGTTTTTCTGTGGTTCTTATTTGTGTGATCTTGCCTACCTCTAGTAAGGTAAGTACAATTGTGCTGGTAATGAGGGCTTGTTATTGTTTGGCATCATTAGACACTTGTCAGTTGTTTCAACTTGTCAAGCTGTGTAAATAGTACCCTGAAACATTTGCTGGTAAAATGTGTTAAAATTCTACATTTAAAAAGAACAATTAAAAACCAGATTTGACAGATACATAACTTCTGAATGAGAGATTAGTCAAGTGTGTGCTCTTCACAAAGGCGTAGATAGTGGATACATTTCTCAATAACTAAGTTACATTCCATAGTAGATTATGGGATCCTTTTGAAATGTTCCATTTTTTCCACTTTTGTTTTAAAATACGGGCTTCAAATTTGATTTATCTTTTGAATAGTGTTCTAAATTTATGATGAACTTAATCTTTCACTTCAGTTTTCAGAATATTAGAAAAACTGCTAATGACAACATAAATATAAAATAAATTAAAAAAAATAATAAATATAAAACCTGGGGAAAGTTGGATGTTTCTGTCTGAAGAGGATATGCTTAAGGCTTAAATATGTAGGCATACAAAGTAAATCTTTTAGGATTACAGGATAAGAACATGAACTTAAAATTTTCTTTGAAATGAAGCATCACTAAAATAACTACCATAATAAAAATACCTATATTCTCAAATATGTTGCTAATTCAGTGAAATGAATAGGATGTTACTTTGGATATCGGACCTCAGGAATGTGACAACCAGAAAGTGTTAGGTTTGGGTTTTGTTGGTTTTTTTTTTTTTTTTTTTTTTTTTAAAAACCATGAANTTTTTTTTTTTTTTTTACAGAACCATGAAGGATAGAAATTTCTTCTTAAATGCAAATTGGATTACTTTATAGTGATCAAAGAGACATTAACAATATGTCTTGCAGGTGGAACTGAAAAGTAGAAACCTCATCTGTAATTAAGCGGAATAAATTAAAAGTTACTCTTTCAGCAGCAGAAAATAAAAAGAGTGGAAGAATGAAAATTTTATTTTGAAAGAAAAACTACTGATAGGCTACAGGGAATTGATGGAAAGAGGAATAAACCACAACAAATTATGGAAGAAAATTAATTTGATTTAGGAGATGTAGAATTAAACGGGGAAATGAAAGGAAAAGGTATCAGCTAGATGGAAAAAATGGAGCCTGAAAAAGGGAGAGGCTAAAACTTGCTATCATGTTTCTTTGGCAATCTTACCTTCCCTTTCACCAAAGGAAAAGGGGGTACAGACTGATGATTTGGTTTTGTGGGGGAAAAAAAAAAGCAAACATCCCCTGAGGAGCAAAGAAAGCTACAGTCAGATTGCCTTAAGGTAGCTTCCACACATTCCCCATGGAAAACATAGACTCCTGTACCCTCCCAGTAGCATATGTGGCTCCAAGTTACTCTGAACTGGGAAGCTGAAAATCAGTCCTGGCAACTAGCTAACCTGTTAATTTTTCATCTCCTTCAGTCCTAGTAACAGCTGGTATGGAGTAAGGGCAGCAATTCCATCACCTTCAATGGCCATTTGTATTTAGATCAACTTAAAATCAACAAACAGTAGTCTTTGCTTGACTGCATGAATTTTTATAAAGCATCCTTGGTTACGTTGGTTATGGCAATAACCTTTTTAGTAGCACAAATCCAGGAAAAGGGTAGGAAATTATTAAACCATTTTATTAACATAGTGCAGTATCCCTCTATGACCTTACTGTAGTAATTCTTTAAAAAAAATAGCAGTTATTAAAACCATTGATCACTTATTTACCTTTATAATTAAGTGACCATATATTAAAAGCATTTTATATTTTGCCACAGTGATGCAAAGATGTTGCATATAATCATCTAATGCTCATGCTTGGTGAAGGTACAGTCATTGGATATGTTGGCTGAAATCACTTGCATCAAATAAAATGACAATATTTAATGCAAGTAAAACATATCTTAACTGCATCTTAACATACCATAAATGCAGACTAACCAGTTACGTTAGTTATTGCTCTAAATCTCCCTTTGACTTGGTTTTCCAGAAGTCTTAATGTAAAACCTTTCAGAGAAACTAATGTTTTGCAGTTCTCCAGGAATCTGAGTGGTTTTACCAAATCACTGTTAATTTGTGTCTTTATTCTTTTAGTAGAAATAAATGTTCAAAGCAGCCTGACTGAGCTGAGTTGGGCCAGGCAATTGCTGAAATTTCTTAAGTGAAGTCTGATCCACTCAAAAAACCAAATCCCAAATAAACCACCCCTATTTGTTGCTCCTGGCTGTACTGCTTCTCAGCTCTTTGGGTCTGAAAGTGCAATCTTTTAGGCTATGTTTTGGCCTCAAACTGAAAGTACAGCACTGAGCCGTCGCATTTACAAAACATGTGAGAAGAGAGAGATTTTTAGAAAGTCAGTTTGCATTTATGCACCTACGGCTATAAATATCCCATCTTCTCACTGAACAGGATCTGCTCTGTCTAGGACAAAAGCTCAGAGAGGAGAACTCCCACAGGTAGGGGGTTTTCCCATCATTTTCTTCTAAGTTGTTGTTTAAATCAGTCACTGTGCAGATATGCCTGGAGATACCTCTATAGGTATTTAATTTTGATCTTCAATAGTTTGCTTCTCTGAACTGATTTGAGAAATCAAGAAAATGAGACTTCTGTGAACATCAGTCCTTTCTGGGAGAATGAGATGAAAAAGTAGTGTACTGTGTAATCAGGCTTTCTGGTGGTGAGCCATTACATAGGCAGTTTGAAAAATTGGCACACATCATGAGAGATGCTGATTAGTTTAGATTAGAAATAATTGGAATAATGTAACATATGTTTACTTAAAATAGCTGCAAAATCTTAACCCTTGTTTTGACATCTACTAGGAACACCTAATCCTTTTGACATGATTAAATATTTTGTAGAGTTTGGAATCTTTCCAAGGACCTACAACTGCTTTTCAATGAATGCTTGAACTATACTTGCAGATGTTATTAACTCATCCATGTGCACATGTTCCTGGATTTTTTTGAGCCTACTTCCAGTCTATGTGCACAGAGGTAGATGTGTGACATTGATAGAAACTTTGAAGGCATGGGTGAACCTTTTTTTCCTTTCTGTTGGTGGAAATAGATGTGTGTCTTGACTTTCTAGGATAACAGTTTTTTTAAAAGCATCTTTCTTTAAGCATTTTCTTCAAGTTGCAAGGGTTTTACTAGTTAACTTTCTAAGCTCCTTAGCATGTATCAAACTTTGTTCTTTAAGTCCTTTCTTGCGGAACGATTTCCAGTCTAGCTTCTTGCCATCCTTTCCTGCCCAGCTGCTTCAGACCTCTCTGCTTTGCACACTTCACTTTCAGTCTGTACTAACTTGTACTAATCCTCTGCATTTCTTCAAAGAGCATTGTGCCAATGCAACCCCAGTGCACTGTTGTGGTATGCACAGGATGTTTCCACCCCCAAATAATCTCACCAATTTTATTTACTTGGGCCAATGGACAGCCACATTTACCATCACATGCCAGGAGTCATTAGCAGAGCAGTCCAAAGACAAGGAATGTTTCACTCACACTTGTACCACTGCTTCAGGCTTTTGAAAGTTGTGTGCAGCTCTACGAGGCTCGTTCCAGCTTTGAGGAGTTTAAAGTTCCCATATGTGTGTTGCCTGCTACTATTAGCAACAATGTGCCAGGCACAGACTATAGCATTGGTACTGACACTGCCTTGAATGCTATTGTGGAGGTAAGACTGCGCATCTTTTAAAAGTTAAGATGATAAAATGCATAAGAGGGTACCTAAAGACCTTGAAATGTCTAGTTTTCGTAAATAATTTAGTTACTGTATTTTTTTAATGGTTTAATAGTTTAGAAGTTTTCCAAGACTGATTAAAGATTAACCTTAGAAAAAGTATTTTGTTGTATGCTTAACTTTTGGGTAGTCTCTTGTTCTTCAAGACTGCTGCATTAGTGCTTAGGGTATTTGCTTTTACTGAGAATAAAATATTTTGCTTTCTTTGATTTCATTTTTATCTCACGAATTACTTAGGCAAAAGAAGAAAGCACATGTTCTATAAATAAATGCCCCACTTATTGGATGAACTATTGACTGAGCTCAGTGCAGTAGAGCGCTTTAAGTACATGATTAACACTAAACACATGAATAATCCCATAGATTCCATTCAGTTTAACATATATTAAGTGCATATTAATGCATGGATAGTATAAGCGGTTAAGTCTGTCACTGATGTTCAGCTAAAGAGTGCAGGGTCAGAACAATCAGTGTTAAAGTTCTGGTCTGCCATCGTTTTTCCCTTAGGTACAACTATTTTATGATCTCTTTCAGTCCTATTTACTCTGCTTAAGACACAGCAAAGGGAACAGAGCTGAGATGTAATGCAAACAAACGAGTAAATCTTACCAGCTCTTCCATCAAACCCATCATTAGCAAGCCATATAACTAATTATGAAGTAATTGGCCAATGAAGTCAAGACTACAGATCCAAGAGGTTGGGAAAGGCAGGTTTGTTTTCCTGCTTTATGTAGTGTTACTTACATAGAGAGTGAAAAAGCTTCAGTAGATAACTGGGAGAGCTGTATCAGAAAATAGGATGGCCTGGCCTTTGGGAGCTGCAGTGCAGCATCCTTGGGGTGAGATGTCCTAAGGTGTCGTGTGAGCACATCACGTAGCCACATGTTCATCTGCAGGACATGGGTACTTCACCACTCCTTTAGCTGTTTCCCCCTTGGCCTGACATTTATAGAAGTAGGTAAGTCTGCTAATTGTGACTGATGCACCTTTAAAAGTGGTAAATGAAAACACAGCGGGGCAACAATCGCATATAGTGCTGCTTCCTCTTACGGAATTGTTTTTGGTACTAAGTTAATTATAGTTTGTATAGATTTCAGTAGTGCTCTCAGTAAAAAAGTAAATGGTTGCATCTTTTGAATTTTATTGTTGTTAGGACGTTTACTTAATGCTAATAAGTAAACACTTGATTTGGTGAAGTTTTGAGTATTATGATTTTTCTTTAAGCTGGATCAGTTCATATGAAAGTTCAACTATTAATGGAGTTCCAAAAAGAGTCCACATGCCTTGTTTAAGACGTCTGAAACCTGCCCCACATGTTTGAGGTTTGGCTTTTCCAGCCTGTAGTGTAGTGTATGAATTAATGAATCATTAAAGTCCATCTGTGCCAATTTCACATCTGGGTATTTCTGTCACAGTCATTCTGAGAAAGCCAGAATAGTAGAAAGTTTCTACTCCATCTCTTGTACAGTCAAGGATAGGAACCCTTCTAAGTAGATTTCAAGTGATTAGTCCCATAAGCAGTGAGTGATTTACCTCCTTGCTTAGTACTTGAAGATTCTCAAAAGGCAGAAAATTTTATTCTACTACCAGCAGATGGAAAACTTCTTTAGAAATCTTAGGGTTTACAAATATTTTAAGTCTCTCAAAATGGTGGAAATCTGCATGTGAATTTTTATTTATGGTCTAAAGACAAGATTTTTCTACAGTGTAAGTTAAACACATAGTACCTATCCAGTTGCAGGCAGCTTTTTAAAAAATGAGTTAAAATTGCTTCAGTGCTATAGTATTCTGGAAAAATTCTCATGAAACAGTGTTTGGAATGAGAAAGTAAAGTGCTTGGGGACACTGTAAAACCCAAGACATGTGAAAATGTCATTTTGAAAAACTGATAGTAAGTCAGCAGAGACTTTTGTGACATAGCTTTTTATGGAGATGCTTTTCTCCTTAGGATAACAGAATATCCATATTCTGAATAAATTCACACGAATGCTGCACTTTTGTGTGCAAGCATATAATATGCATATATGCAAATAAATAAAATATATATAAGTTAAATTACATGTATCTTTTGCTGTCTTGACCTAAATACATGCATACACTGGTCTTAGTTTTTAAATGCATTAAACTGTATTATGTTAGAAGTTCTAGAGTTTTTATATTAAGTTTTCTCATGTCTCAGTTAATTATTTGTTCTGTGATCTGTTAGGTATGGTTTTTACCATATTGCTCACAGTCTGAATTTCAGCCTGAAGTAGTATTTTCAGTTAGCTGAATGATGGTTCTGGTTTTAAAAAACTGAAACAGAAATACCTCAAGTATTACAGCACCTACAGTTACTCATTCAGAAGATCAGTAAGGCATGGGGATTTGTTAATATTACCATAATTCAGGTTGCAAGATGACAAGCTTCCCAGGTACTTTCATTTCCTTTTTTACTAAACTGGTAGGTGGGACAGTACATCAGTTTCACAAAATTCTTCCTGTCACAAAATGAGGTAGATCCAATTTATTTATTTGTTTCTAAGACAAGAAAATAGGATCTCTCTATTTCTCTTACTTGCTTTCTGAAGGGAAGATACATTAATCAACAGCATTAAAATAACTTGGAATGGTAGGAAAATTCATTCCAGGAGGTGAGTTCATAGAATAGATTTCTAAGTATTATTAAAACCTAGAGGTGGATAGTAACCTAGTTCCCAAGTTTCTGCATTTTTCTGAGTTAAGATGTTTTACTAAGATTCCTGGGTCTTGCCACAGCAGAGATTGCCTCTGTCTTTGTTACTTCCCATGTCTCTTAGGCAGCTCTAATAAATATTGGTGTTAATTGGTTTCATGTAAGCAACAGATCTCATTGTAGAGAACATCCTTATGCTGGTCAGAGTAAGGTGCAAGTGGAGATTGCAGTCTTCTTCTAGCAAGTATGTACCTGTCAAAAAAAATGAAAAACATTTTAAAACATAGACCAGTAGGGCTTGAAAGAATTATATTTGTGTGGAAAAGTAATTGGGCAATACATGCTCAGGACTTAGAAGTTCAGTGTAGATGGGAATGTAGTGAATTTTAATATAAATACTAAGAAGTAAACTTAAGTAATGAATAGAGTTAAAAAAGAGAAGTTTATTCATATGACAGTTCATTAGCTTCACTATATCTATTTGTATCTGTGTTAGAAAACACAGATACACAACTGGTAAATGCCACTGCAAACCAAAATGAATTCTTATTTCAGTATTTGCAGGAAGCAAATAGATGTTAAGAGCTGCTAGTAGATCAACCTTTTATTTTTACTCTGGTGTTCAGGATATGATTTATAAGAAACACTTTATTTGATAATAATTATAGTTACATGGGTTACGCCATTTTAGAATCCCTTAAAGTTTTATATTTATGAATGCTTTATTTTTAATTTTTTTTGTTACCAGTAAGTGACACAAAGTTGCATGACACACAGAAATGTAAAAAATCGGGTTTTAGTGCATACTGAGGCTCTCGTGTCTCTGAGCAGACGTGTGACCGCATCAAGCAGTCGGCCAGCGGCACCAAGCGCCGCGTGTTCATCATCGAGACCATGGGCGGCTATTGCGGCTACCTGGCCAACATGGGCGCCCTGGCAGCAGGAGCTGATGCTGCTTACATCTTCGAAGAGCAGTTTGATATCAGAGAGCTCCAGGTATTCACCACCTTTTGCTCATTTTTAAGTAGATCCTAAAGTTGTTGTATGCGTATATTGTGATGTGTTCACTTGCAGTAGATGGCTCAGCTTAGGTTGGGCCTAAAAGCTGCATGTGTCATGCCAGCTCCTGTGCCATAACATTTTATAAAGGAATGAAGGCACAGTTACTGTTGACACCCAAGTTCAGTAAAATGACAAAAATAATTGTATTGGCCGTTTAGCACTAGCTAGATGAATTGTTTCATTTTCAGTCTTCTGGTTGAAATTGAAATTCAAATTAAATGAACAGACCTGGGTAGTTTTAAAGCCAAAAAACAAGAGAAGAATATTTTTTCATTATGGTAGAATTGTGTTAGAAGGCTGTTCTGGACCCGAGCTGACCAGCATGTCAGGTTTATTAAATACTGACTCTGTTACCACAGCTATTCAGAGCATGTCTGGAGGTGTCAATGAAATAAAGCCCTCAGGCTTTAAGGATTATGGATTATGGTGTAGTACATACACTGATATGGAACTTGTCTACTGTGAGGATTTTACACTTCTGAGGCAGTTAGTGCTAGCTGCAGTCATGGACAAATACGAAGCTAAAAGGATAGAAATTTATTTCCTGAAAAGCAGAGAGATGTGAAATGAATCAGAACTTACCCCACTCAGCTGTTGGCAGGACTGGAAGTAAGGGCAGGCTGTGAACTTCAGTGGCAATTTCTTTATTTTTATGTATATCAAGCTTGGGGCTGTACCAGTATAGAATATAAAAACCACCTTGGAGTTAATAAACTCTGTTACTTCTGATGTGGAGAAAGATGTTAGTTTTAACCCAAGATGAATAGCCATGCACAGTATGCTATCCTGAATTTCCAAAAATCTCAATAATTTGAATTTGCACATAGTGCTTTTTGTGCAATATTTGACAGAAGTTCTCAGGAAATGTAGGCTCATTAAGATTGTTTTAGAGTTCTGCATGGCCCTTTAAAAATACTTTTGTTGTTTCTAGGCTAATGTGGAACACTTGACTGAAAAAATGAAAACCAGTATCCAGCGTGGTCTAGTGCTGAGGTAGGTAAAAGTAGATGTAATAGATGGCATCAGTGATACTGAGCATTCTCAGCCAGGCAGGCTGCTTGCCAACTTGGAATCACACTCCAGGTCTATATTCTTTGATTATTCCTTTAACTTGAGATTTTTAGTAAAGCTGCTGCTCCAGAAGGCAGTTCTAGGACCTGTCTGGAAGTTCAAGTCCAAAACTTATTTCTATGTAAATATATTTGCTCTGTAATCGAAAGTATCCGTAAAATACTTTATCCTATTTTCAGTGTATTTTCTCATCGGGTTTGTCTTTTATTCTAGATTCTTCCTTACTAAAGGTAGTGTGTTACATACACTGTGACCTTTGCTATAAAAATCCTAAAAACCATGAGCCTGTTACATAGAAGTGAGTGTATGTGATCAGATGAAAATGTCCAAGCCAGGATTACTACTATCAAGAAAAGGGAAAACACTTGTCATTCAGTAGCTGTAAAGATACCCAGTGCTTTATAGTAAATTTGCTAACTCTCTGGCCTTAACTGTTACAGAAATGAGAACTGCAATGAGAACTACACAACTGATTTCATTTATCAGCTGTATTCTGAAGAAGGAAAAGGAGTGTTTGACTGTCGAAAAAATGTATTGGGGCATATGCAGCAGGTAAATAAAACCCTGAAGTTACAGACAAGACTAACTTTGTGTGCACAAAGTACATACACTGTTCAAGCATTTCAAATAAGTCTGACTCAAGATTAAGGAAAAAAGTGTGGATTTTTGTTTGTAGGCAACTCAGAAGGTTTTTTTAGCATTTGATTTTATTGCAAACCCTTTTGAAAAATCTAGGAAAAAAGGCATTAGATTCTCTATGATTTTCATTTTTATTCCTCTCCTGTCTATATAAATAAATAATTCCACTTTTTGTCTTATAATTAATTGTAATACCTTCTTCATAATGCACTTACGTGTCCATCCATAATGTATCTGCCTCTTGAACCCTGGAAGAGCAGAGATTTCATTAAGAAAATCTGTGCAGAGGGATGTTTTTGTGGAAGAGACAGAAGTCAGCTACTCCTTTGGTGTGTGTTATCTGCATTTTTTTATCTCACTAAGCAGCTTGTTAGTGGGCAAAGGGAGTTCCTGATTAGGCTACACTCATCACCAAGGCTGAGGTGGAGGGAAGTGCACAGTCCCCTCCATTCTTCCAAGTGAGAAGTAGTATTGAATCTGGGAGAATTCTACAGGTGCTGAACACAAATTTTAAGCACCTTAGATTGATTTACGGGGTGGGGCTTTTGGTTTGTTTTTTTTTCAGTGGGGGAAATGGAAATAAGAGGTAGAGCAGGCCATTAGCAGAGATAACTGATAAAACAGACACCAATCCTGGTTTGATAAGCTAACCCAGAATTCAATTTTCGCACAGGGTGGAGCACCTTCGCCATTTGATAGAAATTTTGGGACAAAAATTTCAGCAAAAGCTATGCAGTGGATCTCCAAAAAACTGAAAGAAACCTACCGGAAAGGTGCAGAAATGTTTGGTGCAGTCTCTTGTTACTGTCTTTGATTGTCTATCAGTATGTAAGACTACTCCACTTTGCAAACATATGAATGTTTGTTAGTCAACATTCTTCTTCCCCTCTTGGTGTTTTTATTACTCAGTAGTGCCTTGCTGTGCTTCCTGCTGTATGAACATTTCCACTTGAGTGAGGTCAATAATTCAGATAGCTGTTTTATCATCCTCTTAAACAAAATAGCCAGTGTGACTGCAGGTTTTCATGCATGCAGGATTGATGCTTGTATAGTTACATCTGTTCTTTTTTGTTTCATGCTGCCTTCATGGGAGACAGAAGAAGGTAATATGTCTTCTTTGGGAATTTCTGTAAAGCACTGTTTCCTAAAATCTAAGCTAAACTGGATGCTAAAATTCAATCCTTTTGTTGCTTAATTGCACTGCAATTTCATTGCTAATCACCAAAGTTAAGCTAAAAAGTGAAGATCTAACCCTATTAAAGCACTAATTTGATGTTTTATCATTCTCTTAAATAATCAGTAGCTGAAATTAAGCTACTGTAAGTTTTTGATTCAGTTTAATTACAGAAAAATGTTATTCGCCCTTATATATGTAAGAAAGATGCTGAATTACTTCATTCTTTTTAGGAAAAGTATTTGCCAATACCGATGACTCAGTTTGTTTGCTGGGAATGCGGAGACGCAACCTTGTTTTCCAACCTGTGGCTGAGCTCAAGAGTGAAACAGACTTTGTGTACGTATGCACTGCCTGGTGGTAAACACCTCAGCACAGCCTGCCTTGCACCCCTTCAAACACTTCCCAATACCTTACTGGTTTTGCCTTGGGCCTGCATTCTCCCAGATCCACTTGGATTGTTCGCTTCTCTCTTCCCTTTGTGCTTCTACTTCATCCTCCTTACACTTCAGAGTCTCATGGTGAAGTCTCGGACTCTGCTGTCCTGTTAACTTTCATGGGATTGCCTTTGTCCTGATGCCTAGAATTACTTCTGTTTCAGTTCAGTGGGGCAGCATTTTTGTGCCAAATTTGGTATTATGCTGAACGTCTTCCAGTAAGATCCGTTCATTCCTTTGGAATTCTATCCTTGATTCTCCTCATTTTGGGTCAGTGTTTACATCATCCCATGAAGGTCAGTGCCTGATCCCACATGTGTTTCACCTCCCTGCTTTTCCCCCCAGACACAGGATTCCCAAGGAGCAGTGGTGGCTGAAGCTGCGACCGCTGATGAAGATCCTGGCCAAGTACAAGACCAGCTACGACGTGTCAGACTCAGGCCAGCTGGAACACGTGGCCATGCTCCCAAAGGAGGCTGAGACCGGAGCCATCTAAACACACCACAGTTAGATTGTTGTCATAGATGCTCATTGTGAGTAACAGTGCTTTAGAATCGTTACAGCTTTGTTTTGTAACATTTAAATTATTGTTCCAGCACTTTATGTGAAACAAGATGTTCAGCTGTCACACAGATTTTGTCCTGTTTGTGTGTTATGTTTGAAACAAACCCTTGCATCTAATGGAAAACACCAGTTACTGCCCTTTAACAAGCAAGTGCAAACACCGTTCTATGCACTCCGTAAGTTACTCATTTACTGCACTTTGTTTCAGAGTACTTACACTCCAAAAATAAGTGTAGATGGCTAGTTTTCGTGTTGAGTTACAGGATGTGCTTAATGTTTCTGAAGTGAAATAAAATACTATTGCAAACCTCACATGTGTCTGCACTTCCTTTTAAACAACTGGGGGAATAGCACTTGAAGGATTCTCTATACAAACCAGGGAAGGAAAGAAGAAGCACCCTTTTTCCTTCCCTAACCCTGCAGGAAGTAGTCAGTCACACCAGGGCAAGTGTTTTTCACTGCTGCTTCAGGATTAGGCTAGGAGTTGGAATCCTTTCTTCTTGTACAGGAATGATAAAACTAGTTCTTATATTTAGGAATGGGGAGGAGCAGCTTTAGCAACTTGAGCTTCAGAAGGGTGGAACCTGGCCCTTGCTTTGTGTTTCCTTTTTCTCAGAGCTTCTTTAAGATTATTAACCACCCCCCCACACTGATCAAAAGGAGTAATGAGGCTGACAAACAGCCAAAAATGTTTTCTCAGGCTAGTTTATGTTAACTGGACCACAACAAGAAGGTAAATACTAAGTCATGGCATACCAGAATCTGACTGAATGTTGCCCAAACTGTCAAGCTGAACTGAACTTTATCTAAAATAGACTCTCCTCACTGACTAGGGATTCGCCCACTGCACTGTACTCTCAGCTTGGTGAAATGTACTGTCACAGACTGCTCAGCCTGGAGGTGGCTTATGCAAAGGCAGCTGGAATTACTACACCACAGAATGAAATCTGTCAGTATGAGAGACAGTTCTTTATATATCCAACAGCAGACACGATTTCAAACAAAACGCCATTTAAATCTAGAGTTTTACATATACAAAAATATTTCATTTATATCGTATTCATATGATTGTAGGAGTGAGGCTTCAGTAAAAGATTAAGGTCTGTCTTTGTCATGCAGAGCATGTAATTCTTGCTCTCAAATACTGTATGGTTAGAAAATTTTTCACATCGTTATTTTGAGAAGGGGAGCTTCTAACTGGTTTGATGAATACTGTTAAAAGACAGCAATGAATATTTCAGCTGGACCATAGCACTGCCCAAAGTTACTAAAAACCCCTAACGCTGTAGTCACACAGATTGGCTTGTTTTCTGTGGCTGTTCAGCTGCAAAGTCATCGTTTGACCCATGAGGGATCTTTGGTGATATCTGCATTTTCTGGGCCAAGTACAGCTTGACCACGAGTGCTCTTCCCAACTGCAAGGTACCTTGAAGAAAAAAAAAGAAAAAAACCCCATAAACAAGTGAGAAGCTGCTACATTGAGTTAACCATAGCTCTGCTATATAAGTTAAAAATACTCCTCTCTCAGGAAGAGTGTCCTTTGCTACATACAACTTGTGTTTTGCCCAGTCATCACAACAGTCTCTTCTTAACCCTGTCCTTGGCCATACTGGAATTCTTACATTTACAGTGGAATTCAGAACTCGGAATGCTACAAGTGAAGTAGAACCAGCTCCTATAGTGAGTGTACTCATGCTCCAGTTTCTGGACCTTTCAAAAGTAAATCAAACCCAATCTCCCACAAATTCAGAGTGTAGGGAGGGAGTTACCTCTGCTAAACATGCAATAAGCACGATATAATTAACATACCCTTTTCTAGGTTACAGAAGAAAATAAAGTAGTAAGAAAGGTGAAGGGAAGAAATCCAGTGACTTAAATATGACAACTGAGCACAGGCTTACTTGTTTGATACATCAACCAGGTTAGCGCTGTTGACAGCAAAAAGTTGTTCTCTGTGCGACTGCTTCATTTCATCTGAAATCCCATATAAGAAATGACCCATTCCTAGGAAAAAGAAAACAAAACCATGCACTGCACTGGAATCTGTCCCAGTGACATGCAGGAACTAGAGCAAACTAGGATAGGAACATGTGCTAGAAAGGCATAGAGACAGACTACCATCAAACCATTGTTCTGAGAGCATATCCAACTGAATCAAGCATTGCAAGTTAAAACTGGGGTGAGGTAGTAACTTTCCTATTTTGGAAAAACACAGTTTATTGTGGCAAATGATTTAGTTTGTCAAAAATCCAAACGTAATGGTGGTCCAGGAAACTTGGACATAATTCATTCTGAAGAGTGTGGGTTCTTTCTAACAACTTTTTAAACAAACTGTATTTCATGAACCTTCTATTTTCAGAACTTGTTTTTTTATTTCCAGTTGTGATATATGTGCAACGTGAAGGTCTGATCACCTTTTTGTACTACACACAGAAATCTGCATAAAAATGCTTTAATGCTTTTGTTGAAATAGTTGCCTACAGCATTTTAATACTAAAATTAATAATATGGCTCCTTGAACAACCACAGAACTCCAAAATAGTAATAGAAAAGCTGCTTGTCACGGAAATAAAGGTGGCTGGGAGGACTTGGGTCAACTAGTCCAACGTCCTGCCCAAGGCAGGGCTGACTTCCCAGCCAGGTAAGGTTTTCAAGTCCATATGCAGGGCTCAGTGACTCAAAAGCATGAAGGGACAGGTGTTCCTTGCACCAGTTCCCAGGCCTCTGGAACAGAGCTCACCTAATTCAGTGCTCTGTTAAGATCTGCGCTCAAATGCCAAACAATGTTCGTCATCCCTGACTGACACCAACACCCAGCATGCAGGCACTGCACTCATGTGCTCCTCACACCAATTGCTTTTTAATTGCCCAGACCAAAAACAGATTCTGTCAGGTAAAAGTTGCTTAATTTGAAGTGTTCTTGTTCAAAAAGTTAGTGCTAATACAAGCACATTTTAAAATAATGTTGATCTTAGCCTTGTAATTCCTTTGTGTATAGGAAGGAAACGTATTTATCAGGGCAAGTTTTGGACTGAAATGCAGCTGAGAACGAGGGAGGGAGGGAGGGAAGTGAGGAAAGCAAAGCTACACGTCAGTAAACTGAAGAGATGTGAACATACTACCAAGGCATGATGAGTGTGCGGATCTGCAAAGAAGATAACACCCTCCACCCCAGCAGACAGCCTTCCGTGTTTTAACTTCTTCAGAGACCATATGCACAAAAGGCTAGTGACATTCACAGTCAATATGCCTGCTTGAGTCAAGAAAATAATCCCTCAGCTCTTTTTGCAGCAGAGGACCAGTATTTCTTTTCATTTGTCTGCATTTCATGCTTTCCAAACCTAAAGTAATTTCCTCAATCTTCCTCCATCTGATGCAGAGGAGCAGTATGAACACAAAACTTCAGCAGAGCCTGAAGTGCATGAAGCGTTTCTGAAAGGGAGCAACAGGAACCAACTGATTCATTGAAACTGCCATCAAGTCTCATCTGCCAAACACACATTTTATCATCTGACACAGTTTAGCAAACTAAACTAGTCAGAAGACTAGTTTAAAGGGAAGAACTGTTTTCTTCCCTTTAAACGTAAACTAAAAAGTAAATAAACATTGACAGCCCTGGGAGGATGATGAGAATGTACCTTTATCTGAAGGAGCTATTGGTGCATCCACAGCAGCAAACACTGCTAGTTTAGCTTCATCAATATCTTGCTGTGTGAATTCTCCAGATTTGGCCCATTCAACTGCTTTTTCAAATGTTTTCAAAGTGGCTAATGAATTTGGGTCTCTTAGAAGAAAAAGAAAACA
This sequence comes from Falcunculus frontatus, assembly GCA_013398115.1. Taxonomy (NCBI): domain Eukaryota; kingdom Metazoa; phylum Chordata; class Aves; order Passeriformes; genus Falcunculus; species Falcunculus frontatus. The sequence continues at coordinate 1,878,652 of VZRV01004807.1, read as the reverse complement.
TAAAAATTAATTACTTTGGTCTTACAAAATTAAAAACTAAAATTCCTTTGTTTTCACTTCATTTATAATTTACTATGCATAACACAAACATACATGGGGAAAAACAAATTATAAACTTCTTTTTTTGTACAAAAAGAGGTTTTGGGGTTTGGTTTTGTGTTTCTTTTCCAGAAGAAAATAGTGTTACAAACCAAGCAGATTTGGAATTTTAGATACACAGGTGTAGAAGTTCAGCTGCCTAAAAGTAGTTCCAAGACGGTGTAGAGAGAAGTGGTGTAATAAAAGCAGGTCAGGTTAGCCAGTGCTGTTCACAGTGGGCTCAGAAAGCAGCACTGCCATTATTGCCCACACCAGGAATATTTATGATATGCCCTATCTTCTCTCAGTTGCTTTTCTTGCCACACCTGTTTTTACTCTCTGTAAAACAGGTGCCACAGGTTAACTACTACTGGCAAGTTAAAGACTACTGCCAGGACAAGTCCTACCATGTTGAAGCTTCACAGAAAGGCCAGGCTGCTTAAACCTCAGTTAGGAATCCTGACCAAGCACTGTGCCAGGCTGCCTTTGGGCTAGGAAAACGACTGAAACCAGGACTCCATCCACAAGACATTTCTAGTGGGGATTACAACTATAATACCTCCAGTTCAAATGTCATCTGAAAGTGCCTTGGTGAGCAAAATACGAGGTAACTGTTCTGGACTGGCAAAAAAGAGGAATAGAAAAGAAGGACCAAGCAGTTCTAGCTCATGACCAGCGATGCTTTCTGCTCAATCTCTGATGATTTCAGCCAGTCACTGAAGGAAGCTGCATATTTTCAAACTCAGGACCTTAGGGAACATCACCATCCTACTTCATGGTCTCAAATTCAGAGTAGTCTTGAATTTCCTTTTTTAGGGCCTCCTTAACCCAGAAATAAACAAGTGAAAGCCAGTTTTACATAAATCTGATACTGTGACAGTAAACACCAAAGTGCAGAGGTGCAGCAGTGGTTGCTACCAGCAGAGATAAATTAAGCTTTCCCAAGGACACAAACAAGCGAAAGCAAGGATGGGTTTATTAGGCAATCTAACTTCATCAGCACTGAATCATTTAACATCATCCCTTTTATTTCACTTCTTCTTGAAAGACTGCGACAATGAAGTCAAGAATAAGACACAGCCAAATGCAGTCAGTGGTCCCCTCAGCCATCAAGAGGTAAGAACAAACCCACTGTTACCTGTAGGAGTAGAATGTGAATATGCCACTGTGACTAAGTTTAGCACCTCCACCGTAAGCCCCTCCTTTCTCTCTAATTTCTGTATGTAGGAATTTAGCTGTCATCAACCGTGCAAGAATTCGAAGGCTGGAATGAAAGAAATAGAAACAGCGAAGATGTGAACTGGACAGAAGTAATGGTCTCAAGTGCCTCTAAAATTCACCCAGATCCCCATTTGCAATGCATTGCTTCTTGTAATCTACAACAGTAATGACAGCAATACTCAGTATTTAATAACAGCTGAATAATGTCACATCACTGTAAGAGCAGCACTAAGCTTTGTTACATACAACGGGACTGTCAACTCAGGACACATCCAAGTAGGCAGGGGATAGCAGCCCCTCATTACTTTATCTCAGACTTTACGGGGCTTCTCTGGGCCCAGCCATGCAACAGTTACTTCATTAAGATTTTGTGACAAATGCACTGCAAATCATTTTCTATCAACAGTCCATTTTCTGCAGTCAGCCCAACCCTTTCCATTTTGTTTTGTGCTGTGCAGTGCACAGAGAAGTTCCCTGATGTTGTGCTTCCCACCTGGCATAGTCTGCAGCTGTGTAGGGAACTGTTCGAATGCATTCCCCAATATAGTTCACTGGGAAGGGAAGTACAAAATGGGTCTTCATCTGGCATGGCTTGAAAGTAGGATCCTAAGAGAAGAACACATTATTGTCACAGTTAGCAGAGGAGACAATTCATCCATCTGAGAACTCTGTTTTGAGAGCTAGGAAATTCTGCCAAACATACAGACACACAAATGCTAAAGATGCCACTTATCCTACCCTGCAACCAGTGACATTTTGCTTGTGCCTGTATCAGCAATCCAGTACAAAGAACTTCCTTGGAAAACCACAGGAGAGGGACACTATACATCAGCTACCCATCCTTGCACCCCTGCTTCTCAGTGCTATGTATTTTCAATCACTACCAAGGAGTCTGGCTTTGGCCATGGATTTACTTTGAAACACATGTTCATAACTCTCTACTTGTGTCACACATGTACATGGTCACCACATCATATCCCAATCCACCCACTGTATTCTAGACATTGAAAACAGAGTCAGAAACTGTAACCCACAAAAAAAGTAAACTATTTATGACAGCAGCTGTAGTATAAATTCCTGCTCAAACATCCCTTGCAATAGACTCAATTCTTCCTTACAAGCCCACTTCCAAACTTGCAGTCCCCTCTTCATGTCTCTGGGCCTCTGCAGAGCTCACTCCTTTGTCTCTTTCACACATACATCTGCTTGTGTGCTCACTTAAGCAGGAGCAGACCCTTACACACCTCCAGTGCCGCTGTTTCAGAACTCCCCATCCTTTCTTAAATTCAGAAACCCCATCCCCAGCCCCTCACACAATTCTGGCTGGCTGGGCCAAGCAGAGCAATGTATTTACAGTACTGGTCAGCATGCAAAACCTGGGCTGAGCTCTCCCTGCCCCTCTCTTCTGTAAGGAGAGTTCATGGTATACTTTTTTTCCTTTAGCCAAATACAGATCTTCATTTTCACTAATTCTCTTCTGTCAGGTGTCATTCACATTCAGAATCATTTAGAGAGGAGACCAAGGAAAGGAAGAGACTAACTGAAAGTGTTAAGTTTGATGGTCAGTTGGGGAACTGAAGGGTATGAATTACGTTTCAGTGCTGTGCTTCTGTAACAGCTTAAGATGGACCATTACATCAGTAACAGCCCTGTAATACCAATATCCCCCACCAATAATGTACTTACATTAACTAATTTCCTTGTGATCTGCAAACCAGTAACCATTTCACTTCCCACAGGTTTCACTTCTGAAGATTTCTACAAGAGAGCCAGTCCTCATATTAAAAGATGATTTAACAATTTAGACCAAGACTACTACAAATGCAACCCCTTCCACGCAAACTTGTTTAAGGCAATCATCAAACCATGCCTTCACAAACATAAGCAAGGTACTCAATTACTTCTTTATACTTCCTACACAAATGCCAAATTAATTTCCTTCCAAGAGTAATTTGGCAGTGAGAGACATCAAGACCCAGATTAAATGAACCCCATAAAGTTACAAACTATCATTTCACACATGGGTAGGGAACTAGGAGCTTATTCCAGTCTCATCAGAAATTAAGACAGATCTGCATAGTGACAGAGCAGATCCTCTGTCAACTCCACTGAACCAAGCATATTTTGTGCCAAATGCCCTGAGCACCCTGATAACAAAACAAATTCCTATGCAACTGAGGAACTGCACATCATGCCCTATTTGCTTTTGGCCAACAATTCAAGTAAAGCTCAGCTAAAAAAGAAGTTACAGTTTTATGTAAGAGGAGAAGGAAGACAATCTTTTTCCACATCCCACGCCAAAGCAGTAACCCCAGGGTAAGGCTTAAGAGCTTTTCTATTGTCCACTGTATTGCAGTGAAGACACCCCATGGCAAAACACAGAGCAGCTGAGCACAGAGGTGACTGACAGATTTCTTCAGACATCTTTGTATGGACACAATATCTGAGTTCAAACTCCTGACGGCACAATGGTATTGACATGATCGAGCCAAGTGTATTTGATGCCCTAATCACAAATGACCATTTCTCACCTCAATCACATGGGGACGAACAGGTTTTCGCTCTTTTTTACTTCTAGCTATGCCCTTTAGAAATTTCTCTACTTCTTTAGATGCTTCTGGTATCTGCTGAGGTGCTGCATTCACCGAACATCTGTCAAAAATACGTATCAAGTTTTTAAATATGGTTTTGTGTTTTCAGAGAGTCTTTTATAATTTGTACCACTTTATCTTTCCAAACATTTTCTATTAAATCATCAGAGTGTTAGGTCAGCAACCTCTGATAATCCTTAATAGAGAGAAAGGCAAAATACTCAATCTAGCATCTGATGTGGAAAAAACCAAAATTACAGTCCAATTGCTTTTCTTTTGCTTGCCCAAGAACACGTTCAGACCAAAACCTGAGCAGTAGCTGTGAAACCACTTCTGTGCACAAGACAGGACTAGCTCAGTTTTGCAAACAAAAATGTCTCTGAAGGAAAATAATGCCCTCTGTATCCTCTCTGTACAGGCAGCCCTACCATGATTTTGAACAGCACAGATATTTATATAATTTCATTTATCATTTCATGCTTCAAAAAACAAAACTTTGCAACTTCTGTCACTTCAAACAGACCCATTTATGGAACTAATGCATCTGACATTAAACACCTTAATATGCTCCCTTGACTTTTTCCAATATATGCATAAAGCAGGTTTCAGAATGTCACTGCTTTCCTTTTAAGAGCAAAACAAAAATCCAAACCAAACTATATTCAACTGTTGCAACACAGTGTAACAGTATTTGTCTAATGGGCACCTTGAAGGGGCAAAAAAAGGCAGATTTTTATTTCTGTAAAATTGCACAGGCCACTTAAAAGCTTTGGATACAATAGTTACCTATGAAATTTGCTGTAATTCTCTCATACCATTTAAAAACTGAACAAAATGAGCTACCATAGCTACCACTCTGTAAGCAAGGGGAATTTAAATTAACATTTCTGTAGTTTTTCCACAGACATCCCATTTCACAAAACCCCAGTACACGATGAGGTGCACTGAGAAAAGCGCATTCACAGGCCATGGTCTCTCTTTAACCAAAATGCCCCTTTTCTTTTTAGCTGGAACTGACCTGATGTTGTCACTATTTAATAAATACTTCTTAATGCGTGGTAGCTTGCGCAGTATCGGTTTAATATCAGACATTTCTGCTATTCTCTTCATCAACTTCACCTGTGCAGGAAGGGAAGGCAGAAAGACCACAGATTAAATCAACAGGAAGAATTAACAAAAACCAGCCTGTAACTCCACAGCCAAGGATTTGGGCCTTGCTGAAGGGCATTATTAACTTCTCACCTGATCCATCCCACTGAACATTTCCTGCAGCTCTCCAGAAGGTGTAAGGTTTTTGCTGGCTCTAATAGAGGCATATAAATGCCCACAATCTGGAATGCCATTTGACAGCTCCTGGGCAGTCTTCTTAACCAGCACTCTGAAATGTTCTTCCTCCTCAAATCTTGGGCTGAAAAAGAATAGAAGCAGGTCTCATGCAAAAGGACACCAATGAAATTTATTATACTGAATCATTCATCATCCCAAGTCCAACAAAGTGCTTTTAAACTGTTGGTTGTCCATATAATCCACTATATAGTCATGCTCTTGATGCAATACTTAAGTTTAGAAAGACATTAGAGACAGAATTATGAAAATAAATCCCAAAGTAGGATCTATAAGAAGAGGAGAATGGTTGGGGAAGAGTGAAAAAGAGAAGCCCAAAACACATGCAAACCCACAAACAAACAAAACCCAAAGTACTGTACTTGTTAAATATTTCACTCCATAAATGCATCATGTCTGGCAGATTTCTATCCAAGCACAGAGATGAAAAGAGCACACCCTGAAGGAAAAAATAAACAAAACACAAAAAACCCTTCACACAAGACAACCACAGCAATGGCCCAAGAAATGCAAAGTAACTTTTCATGGAAGTGATGCAATGATGCCAACCTAATGCTACACAACACAGAATCACTCTAATGCAGGCTGTGCTACTGAAATCAGAGCAGACACGAAATGTGACTGCTCTTCTAGCAAAGCAAGCCTGGCAATTCCTCAATTCCTTCTTCTCAACAGCAAGCAGCAGTTCAGAAACAGAATTTCACATTTTTCCCATTAAGTACAAGTTCTGTTCTAGGGTGCACCTTTCTCCAAGGGAATTCCCCTAATTTAACTCCAGGATCCATAGGGAGCAGACCCCCAGCAAGTTTGAAAAAATCTCAAGAAATACTGCCAGAACTGTTATGCACAACCCACAGATTTAATGATGCTGCAAACAGTGACAAAACACATTAACAGTAATCTTTGTGTGTAACACCACACCATTCTGTCCCCCACCCTCTGCTGCCAAAATACTTTGGAGCACTCAAAAATATGGTGACAGATGCTAGTGAAGCACTGCCTTAGACAGAACACCCACATCAAGCACTCCCCTTAACATAAAATATTAAGTTACTGTAATGATCTAATTTATATCTTACCAAAAAGGCAGGAGTCCTTTCATACACAAAGTTTTCAATGCACATTAGCTTGACCCTCTCCCTGGAAGCCCTGACTGACCCTTAACTACACAATTGTTACTGCAAGTGTAACATCTGCAAGGTTATGACTAATTTACCTGTTCATACACATCCAGGTGTGAATCATCTGGAATGATATGTGGGCTGACAGACATACCACCTGTTTTTAGTTCTATTTTCTGGGCTTGTTCCCTGTAATCAAGGGCTCCACATCCCATCCTGTGAAAAACAAGATTTGTTTCCCTTTTCAGTGTATGACAAAACCAAAATCCATGCAGCACTTGTAAAGTAGTCTGTTTAGGACAATACTAATTCAGCAACTAAACAATTTGCGCCATTATCAAGCAAACATAATACTTCATGCCTTATAAATGCTTTTCACCAAGTTTTTCAATTATAGCATCCTGTTTATTTTAAATTCTGTATTAAAAAGCATGCTTTACATGCAGGCTCGCTCCCAACATCCATATGAACTACATTAACAACATCACGTGAGCTGTTCTCATCAATAAAAAGAACATATTCCTCCAAGCCCAGGTCACTTGTTCTGCTCTTTGCTCCTCTTTCCCCTGTGATGGGGTCCCTGTTTCTGTCCCCACATGGCAAAACTGGAACAGAAGTCTATTCAAGTCAAAAACTTTAATCTTTGCTAGGGTATTTTTCATTTATAGAAATTTTCTAATCTGTTGAGGGAACGCTTGTGTTGACACTGGGCAAAAAGGCAATGCAGAGAGTGATGGAGAACAGGAAACAAACTGGCAACTCTGGGGAATAAAGAAGACAATTTTCTGCATGAAACCAACTCATCAGCATTTCCCTTTTACAGTAAGAACAAATGCTGGAATTATTAAAGGCAATACTAGCGTTTTGGCAAGCTGTATTACAGCCTGTTGCTTCAGCCTCTCACTGAAAGTAAGTGAAAGTAAACCTCTCACTTGGTAATGACATTGCAGAAGAGTGGCACATATGGTTTGAGCTCCTCAGGAAGAGTGTTCAAGCTGGAAACAGCTCGGAAATAAACCACCCCATTGGTTGGCTGAGCACAGTACTGGACAGGAATTTCATCAGCTAGGGATAAAAAAACAAAAGCAAAGAATAACCAGCAGCTTCCTACTACAAACACACAAAAGCAAAACAATTTCTTACAAGAACTTCCCATTAAGAATAATTTTCTGTTGGTGTTTCAGAGCCACTTCTTGTTTAAATTTTGCACGTTATACTCAACGTTGGACCAAAGGGGTTTTATTGTTTCTGTCCATGGTAAGGTAAATGGACACCTGGACAATTTGAAAAGAGAATTCTTCTAACAGCGGTCATATTTGAGAAGTAACATTCAAATCACAAGAAGTAGTAATTTGTTTCTGAACAAGTCAAGAAGTTTTTCCCTCTTATTTCTGCCTTCATCACTTCAAAGCTGAGGAAAGCAGCTTGTTACACTGTATACTCTTCCTAAGCTAGGCCATCAGAATATATATGTTAGAATTTTCATAAACCAGGCTATTTTTGCATCAAAATTATACAGTCTTGACACTTGCTGGCAATTTTTGAAGAAAAATGTATGTTAGAAATATACTACAGATTGCTATTTACCTGCAAAATTTTGACTAAACTGTAACAAAATTTGTATCTACCATCTCCTATCAATCCATGGGGAAATCCCTAGCAAAGCAGGGAAAAACTTGCACTGAAGTTATGAGGAATGACAGTAACTTTTTTTTCACCCCCATGGCTCCTGTATGTAATACTCTGTAAAAAATGAGTAGGCAGGGACTGCAGTAAGGAAGGCTCACTGCACCAGCTGCCAGGAGTTCTGCAATCTGGGTAAGCCTTTGGAAAGCGGGGAGATTGCTCAAGATCACTGAATGTGCCTCCCAGAGACTCCTCTGACTGCAGGGCAAGACGGAAGTGTGCCTGCAGCAGGGAGCTGCCATCAGGAGCTCCTGCCAGCCCTGGGAAGGCCAGGAGGCTGCTCCACATTGCCCCACAGAGGCGACAGCTCTGTGGATCCACAGCCGTGTCTGCCCAGAGGGGCTGGCCTGGAGGAAAAGGAGCACAGCTAGAGGCCACAAAGCCAGACCATGTGCTGGGCAAGGGGCCACAGCTGGGCCAGCAGCCAGGGAACAACCCAACAGTGCTACTCTTTGGGACATGAGACAGTGGTGACACCAACCTGTGAGTGTTGTCTCCAGCACAGTGAAGGGGATTTTGGGCTCAATGTCAGACACTTTTAAAGCTGGGAGACAGGAGGTATCCTGAGGTTTACTTTGAAGAGCAATTAACTCCAAACCTAGTAAGGAGAGAATACCAAATCGTCATTTTCAGCTTGTAGTGAAAGTGCTGTCAAAACCTAAAACCTACTGAGATGATGGAGACCAGAAAAACTCAAGTTTGGAGCCTTCTAGCCACAATTTTGCAAATATTCTACTAAAGCAAATTCTGCGGATTATCATGTAACAACAGCAAACAGAGCACTCGTTAGATTCTCTTTCCAATTCCCTCTTCACAACCTGTTTACAGTAACATGTAATTTAATCTTTGAAGAATTGACACCTGTCTATTTGTCCTGTCACTCAGTTCTGCAAGCATCAACCCAGACCTGGCAGATAAGAAGCTTCTTTCTAACCCAGTCTGCTCCAGTTCTTAGTCAAGTGCTCTGTCAGAACACTGATGCAGCTAAATTGTTGTGATTACTTTCACGCTTCAGCCTTCCAGATACTAGCTGGTCACCTCTGAATGCTCTCCAATTTATCTCTGTAAGTAGAAAGCCTCCTCTGATTCCGTGCTCCCCTATCTCCTGTCACACACCAAAGCTTCAGAAGATTAATGCCACATTTTTGGAGGATTTCTGTTACTAGACACTGCTTTAACAAAATTAGATGACTGCCCACGGTTTTCAAGTGTAAGTTATTCTCCAGAGTAAGTTAAACACAGCATTACTTTTATAGTTGGCTTTTTAACCAGAAAATGTAAGAAATATAATTACAAAATATAAGCTTTACAGGAGCATGGAGCAGACCTCATGCCCATAAATTAACAGCTTCAAGGTACATGATGCTATATAAGTATCTGAAGGGAGGGTGCCAAGAAGATGGGCCAGGCTCTGCTTGGTGGTGCTGAGCAAAAGGACAGGAAGCAATGGGCAGAAACTGATGCACAAAAAAGTTCCAACTGAACATGAGGAAGAACTTCTTTATGGTGCAGTGACCAAGCACTAGAACAGATTGTCCAGAGAGGCTGTGGAGTCTTCCTCACTGGAGATATTCCAGAACCCTCTGGATGCAATCCTGTGCCGTGTGCTCTAGGATGTCCCTGCCTGAGCAGCGAGGCTGGGCCAGATGACCCACTGTGGTCCCTTCCAACCTGACCCATTCTGGGATTCTCTGAATTCATCTTCCACTTACTGCAAGTTAACATGGGAAAGAATAAGCAGATAGGTATTTTAAAACAATTTCCTTTCTTCTGCCCTAATGAAGACATTGATCATTCTATTTTTGAGTGTTAAAACAAATGGAATATACTAATCATACACTGTAGTGTAAGCATTGCACTGCAAAGCCTTGTAACACATATACACAAATTTTCAATAAAAAACTCCATCCCTTTCAGAGCAAGTGCTGGAGAGTGCCTGATAACTTAAGACATTCTACAGAACACCAGCTAAAAAACTGTTATACAAATAAAAATATGAAAAAGCAAGTTAACCTTTTTCGAAGATTTGGGCTTTTTCTTCTTCAGAAAGTGCATTGACCTTTTTTTCTAGCTTTTCTGCTTCCATTTTAGCTTGTTTATCATAGTAGTCTTCCTCTGGACTCATTGACAGAGTCAATTTGTGCGGATTATCCTGCAGAAATACATCCCAAAACAAAGCATTATTAATTCTGAGGGCAACTCCTTGCCTCAGATTATTGCTCCATCAGCAGTAGATGAAACAGCCTGTGCATCATTCGGCTTGCATGTTATCAGAAGTATCCCAATCACACAGACTGAACCCTTGGTTTCATACAGGAGGAGCTGCTGCATGGGTGGGGAAGAGACAGCTCACCACAAGAACAAGCACCAACAGCCCTCTGCAAAGTTTCAGTCTGGAGTCAGAATCCCTCAACAGCACACGGTACTCATTAGTTTAATTAAATCAAGGTTAAACAACTGTACATAACGCTACAGAGCTACACGCTGTAAGTTTTATCTGGAGAGCGTTCTAAGATGGGCAATTTTGTTAAATGCAGAGGGGTTTGATTAAACACCTCTTTCAACCTGCCCAAGCTTGAGTGCCCAGAGATCCCATATGATGTAAAGTGTGCATGCCTTATCCTGCTCAGAAATGCTTTACACATCAGCCTTGCTGCCACAGAACTCCAGGCATTATGCAAGAGTCACAACTGCTGTTGAATTCTTGTTTATATCAGACTGTGGAATTTTAATATCAAAATTACTCAAGCAGCTTCCATTTTCCTTAATAGGAAAGGGAGGCCAGTCAAAAGACAGCGACCTGAAAACCCGCCCATTTCAATGTAGGAGTCAAACAGCAACATCTGCCACTGACAGACACCACCAAGAATTTGGGACAATGTAATCAGATTCTGTTTTACGATTTTATCTCCCCCATGCCTGTGTGAAAAGAATACAGAAACCTGACTACAGAGTTAAAGAGGGAAATGCAAAATTAAGCAGCCATAGTAAAACGGACAGGATGAAGGGCATTCTCTCCCTTGCTCCCTGCTTTAATAATTTCCCAGCACAAGGTACAACAGTGTATGATCTTAGGATGCAAGAACATCCAACTATTCCCATCATTTCCTACTGGGTCATGCCTTTGCCTCAGCCCCCTCAAGAGAACTGTACAGTAAAGAAACTTCATGAAAGTACTGCACCTGCACTTCTTCCCTACAGAAGCCAAAACTTTAACAGCTCCCTACTACCTCCAGACACTAGCACTGCCTTTAGGAAAACTGATTTCAATTGATGCCACTGTCTCTTGTTGCATTTGAGTATATTAGAACCAAGATTTACTCCAATCAGGGTGACAGTTACTTAAAATAAATCTGCCTTGCAAAACAACTTAAACAAGTTGATTAGGAAAAAAAAAAAAACCCAAACGAAAACCCACCAAAAAAAGCATCAAACAAAACAAAGCCAACAAAACAAACAAAACCCACAAAAAACCCACATCACTTTTGCATTGCTGTCACTGGATTTTTTTTTTCTGGCATTAACTAATTCAGGGCTTCAGAACTATTCAGTGTCATAATGCCTTTACTGGTTATTTTTCACTTCTGCAAAAACTCCAGAAGAACATATGGAGAGGAAAACAAGAAAAAGAGCAGAAAGTAATTGGCACTGACAGCAAAATTCAGACAGCAGTTCAACGAACATGAGGAGAACCAAGACAATCTTACTTGTAACCGAACCTTTTGCAAGGAAAAGGAGATACACCTTGAGATGTCAATACTAAAGAACACATAACTAGGTCCATAATTCTCTGTTCACATCTGAACTTCTCATCATGAAACATCCATGTGCATCAGGAATCACAGTTTGGTAAAATATTAGCATTTTATTAGTCTTCTATTCAGCGTGGTTCCAAATGAGCAACCAGATTTTTTTTTTCCACTTTGAAAAGTTTTCACTTAAGCCATTTAAAATTATCATGCTTCATTCAAATGTGCCACTGTTCAATCTACACCTAGAAACAGGCAATATGGTCATAAAAAATTAGCCTTCAGTTTAACCTCAAATACAAAACCATGATTTAAATATTAGTACAAGATAACTTTCCATAAGTTTGCCTACCTTGAAGTATGTTTTAACTTTTTCCTGAAGAAATCTGGGATTTTCTTTAAGACACTGCCTGAACCGAGAGACTTTATCTGCAATCTTCAGAAGCTCCACTGGATCCCCATCTTGATTCCAACAGGATGCTATGTACTGAACAAGAAAGAAAAATTAGGTAAGCAGGACAATCCATCTGCATTTCTCTAACTGACAGCATCTGTGTTCCAAAACCACCTTATCACTTATACTTGAACAGCAGACACAGAATGAGTAGTGCTAATGTAGCTGTAGGGGGAAAAATAATGTTCAAATTAAGGTCATATTCAATCATCTCCTGTGTCCTGTTCTCTCCATTCTTGCCTCTAATTTCATCATATCAAACCACCATTTTTTTATTATTCCTCCCTTTTTTTTTCCATAGGTGTGTATATCTGGAAATATACTGTAGTATTCTTTACTCTCTCACATTTAAAATTAATTTTTCAGCTCAATAAAGATGGAAAACAGAAACAGGTGGTAGAAACAATGAAGTACCTGTATACTACAGTCTTGTATCAGCTAGATGAAACAATTTATAGAAGGTGACTCAAACGTGTAAAGTATGTAAAATAGATGGGACTCTGGAGAAAGAAAATACTAAATAACCAGAAATATCCCCAGGACATTTCTTTTATTCTCTAATTTGAGACTATCAAGTTTGCTCAAGTTGCTCTCAAGAGTTCTCCAAAACCACAAGTGTAAGGTAACAAAAGCTTCTCCATTTGTACTCTGTGTGAATGGGGAAAAAAACAAAACCAAAGCAAAGTATAAAAATCCCAAGACATATGGAAAAAAAAAGCCTCTGTCAAATCCACCTTCTCTTTTCTTACCTCTTTAACTACAAGCAAGTATCATAAGCCTTCAGCATTTTTTAGTAATAACTATTTTTATCTATTCTGTGGAAATTCCCTAATATGATACAAAGCATAGTATTCTTTTATAACATGCTTGAGTTAATTCCCTTGAAGTAAAAGTAGTCACTCCTTATTTGAGGCTCCTGTGGGGTCATTACAACAATTACAACAGTGCTGGTTCTCAGTAGGCAACTTAAAAAGTTTAACCATACATCTAAGAGCATTGTCCGAGCAGTTCTTGAACACTGACAGGCTTGGGGCCATTACCACTTTTTTGGTGTCATGGTTCATCCCTGGCTGGCAGCTCAGCTCCACACAGCCACTCACTCCCTGCCCTCACAGGAGGATGTGGAGGGAAGATCAGAAGGGTCAAAGTAAAGGAACTCGTGCTGAAATAAATGCAGTTTAACAAGTAAAACAGAAGCTGTGTTCAAGCAGAACAAACCAAGGAATTCATCCTCTCCTTTCTTCTTTCCTCAGTTCTTACTGCTGAGCATGGTGTGGGACATCCCTTGGGTCATCCGGGGTCATCTGTCCCCTGATGTCCCCTCCCAGCTCCTTGTCCATTGCCAGCCTCCTCACTGGTGGGGTGGGGCAAGGTGGGAAGCAGAGAAGTCCTCGACACTGCGCCAACACTGAGCAGTAATGAAAACACCCCTGTGTTATCAGCACAAATAAGGAACACGGTCCCCTTTCGACCACTGGGAAGAGATTTAACTCTATCCCAGCCACCCAGGAGAGCTTGCTCCAATGTTTGACCACCCTCTCGTGAACAGCTTTTTCCTAATATCAAAATTTATGTCACCTATCTTGACTTTCACAGGACCTTTGACAGTCCCACACAACATCCTTCATCACTAGACTGGAGAGATACGGGTTTGATGGATAAGGAATTGGCTGGACAGCGACATGCAAGCAGTCGTATTCCAACAGCCAGCATCCAAAGGGAGACCAGTAACAAGTGCTGTCTGTCCCTCAGGGGTTTGTACGGGGTCCAATACTATTCAACACATATATTAATTACACAGCCAGTGGCACTGAGAGCACACTCAGGAGGTGTGCAGATAACACCAAGCTGAGACATGTGGTAGACACTCTGGAGAGAAGGGATGCCATCCAGAGGAACCTGGACAGGCTTGAGGAGTGCATGCACGTGAACATCATGAAGTTCAACAAGGCCAAGTGCAAGGTCCTGCACTGGGGCTGAGGCAATGACCAATAATCAGTACAAGCTGCGTGGTTTGAGGTTTGAAAGCAGATCGGCAGAGAAGGGCTTGGAAGCTGATTGTATCCTGGGATGCACCAAAAGCATCAGGACCAGCAGAGTGAGGGAGGTGATTCTGCCCCTCTACTCCACTCCCATTAGACCCCTCCTGAAGTACTACATCCAGCTCTGGGGCCTGCAGTGCCAGACAGACACTGACCTGTTAGAACAGATCCAGAGCAGGACCAGAGAAATGATCAAAGGGATGGAACACCTCTCCTACAAAGACAGGCTGAGAGACCTGGGGTTGTTCAGCCTGGAGAAGGAGGTGGCTTTGGAGATATAAGAAGGGGCTTAGGTGAAGAGAGACTTTTCACCACACCCTGTACAGACAGGACAAGCAGTAACAGTTTTAAATTGAAAGAGGGCAGATTTAGATGGGACATAAAGAAAAAAGTCTTCACTATGAGGGTGGCGAGACAGTGGAACAGGTTGCTGACAGAAGCTGAGGGTGCCCCATTCCCTGGAAGTGTTTGAGGACATGTCAAAAGTGCTCTGAGTAACTGGATCTAGTGAATGATGGCTCTGCTTATGGCAGGGAGGTTGGAACTGGATGATCTTCAAAAGTCCCTTCCAACCCAAACCTTTCTATGATTCTATGATCACCTTAGTTATAACTAGGTCCCTTTCAGGCTCTCTTCAAAGTCAACTTCTGAAACATGACTTCAGGGAAACAAACTGAAATACTTCCACAGAGGAGAGTTGTGTTAACACTAAATGCTGCAAGACTGGTCTTTAAAAGCAAGAAATATTTAAGAGCTTTCTGTTCTACAATGAAGGCATAGCAGTTGAATCAACTTCAAGACTTAAAAATGTTGAAAGAAAGTTATATGCATAAATATTTCATCAGACAGAATTACTCACATCTGAAGACATGCCAGAAAGTACTGGCTATCAAAGTCAGGCCTATTTTGCCAGATTTGGCATGAAACACAACAGGCACTTAAATATCCACAATTTGCCTATTTGGCTGCATGGCAATCTGATTTGAAACAGCTTTTGTTTGTGCTCTCCTATTTACAAATCTCCTGTTACTCCAGGGTTCTGCTTCTTTGCCTAACTGTATATATCTAGGAATGAAATCCTGCTCATGCAAAGAATATGCACCACTTGAGAGACAGAAAGCAAAAGAGCAACTAAGAGACTGAGGTTGCTGCAGAGCAGAAAAAAGCAGAGGAGACTAAAGAATGAGTGGCTCCAGGAGACCCTGATTTCCACAGTGACTGCAAATACTACACCTCACTCATTCCAAATACGACTTGCAGACTTCTTCAAGACACAACATCCTGCTGTGTAATGTGGTTTTGGTATCGAAATTTGAGGCCAAGAATTGCATTAGTGTACATTTTCCCTTGTGAATCTAGAAATTAACTTATAGCAGCACAATCCAAAAGTCCATAGAAAAATACAGCCCTTCTATTTGACTTTTAGAAAATACACAGGCATCCAGCCAAAACACACAGTTCCCAGAGCCAGTATGATATGCCCCTCACAGAAGTAACCAGTGCAACTGCAATCAAAGCTGCTATTCAGGCAAAGACAACAGGCTCACCGCCTGATTAACTCATACAGTGAGCAGTCCACAGACAGTCTGACAGCTACTGAAAAGAAAGAAGAAATATGTACATAATATGACAAAAGAAGAGCCCTTAAGTGGAAAGTTTTACATATCAAGAGCCTACAAAATGACACCGTATTTTATAAAGACATAGGTAGTAGATCTTTTTTTTAACCGTTCTTAAAAAAAAATACACACAGACTTACAGATGTCAGAGTAAGTCCAAAACTTGTAGACTGATGCTTCAATTGTATTTCAATTTTGTGAAGTAGAGCTTCAATCCTATCTTCCTCAAATCCTTTCCTTTGGGAAGGGGTGACGAGAGAAGGAAATCATATCCATTAACACTGACCACTTTAAGTGAAGTTATGAAAATGAATTATTATCAATAAAGGAAGCATTACAAAATAAGGTCTTTCACACTGAATTAAATTGATATGAAATAATATTATGTTGTGTCATTTAGAGAAACTGAACTAACATCATTTATCTCCTGAAAGTTACACTGACGAGAATAAGCTACAATAAAAGAAGTAGCACATGCAAATTTAAAGAGTATTGAACAATATTACTTCTGCTTTGGTGCCTTTATTGTAATACAGCTAGATTTTTAAGGCATGTTATATATAAGTCTGTATAATTACATGCCTACATATTAACTAAAGTATTCTTAAAAATTTAGCATTACTCACACAATAACTTCATCGACTGTTCTATCAATTATCTGTTTCACAGTATCAATGTCTCTTTCAGCAATACCCTGTAGACCCACACTGAAATAAGCTTCTCTTGTTGAGCCATTAAACCTAGAATAAAACACACCCAGCTCAGTGACAAGTACTAAAACTTAAGCATTATAGCTGACAACAAAGGCAGGAGAAGAGGAAAAACGCCTGTCATTTCAACATACACACAAACACAAGATTGTAAAAGCTAGATAGAAAGTAAAATAATTACCAAAGAGGCAAGAAATAGAACTTAAAAGCATTTTTGGTTCAATTTCAGTAGTAGTAGCCACTGTTAAGAAAACATACAGCATATGGTTTTAGAGAAAGAAAAACAGCTACAGAAGTAAAGCTGGTATTTTCTGTTCATCTTCACATTCATCTGTAATTTCTTCCAGGTAAAGAAGTCTCTCTTTTTAAGGTGAAAATTTTAGCTGCATGTAACACCAAACATACATTCTGCTTAAGAAGGTGAGTGGAATGGTACTTCTAAAGCAGTACTTGCAAAGTAAGTGGTTACAGTGAAGTTTTCCATGTTTGCTGCAATTATTATCAACTGTATTAAAAAAAAAAATTACAAACATAAAGACAATTGTGTCCAAGCTGTCAGGCAGGGTCAATCACAGAGCTCATCTTCAGAGAAAAATTGGCACTTGCAGAAATACAGAACACCTTGCAGTTCAAACCAAAGCAAACAAAAAAGCAATAGGGGCTCATCCACTCATAAACAACCACTATTCCATGCCTAAAAATCACAGATGGAATTCAAAGGCAGGCTCAGGCACTGGATTCTGCAATACTCATCTCTGGACTCAAACTTATTCTTCTAGATTCATCAGTTCAGTCACTAAGGCAAAATAAAGCCAGCACAGTAACAGTTCAACCCCATATCAATCCAGCCAAACTAGAAAAGGCCCGTATGACAAAAAACACAACATAATCTCTTACTTCAGTGTCTAAAGATGGATTTCTATCGCTCTGGAATATTAAGACATCTACATGGCACTGGCATGCATGAGACAGGACTTGCAGGAAGCCAATTATTTCATGTAAAGAAGGTCGAGCCAGGCAGAGTAAGACATTAAAGTCACAGTTGAGCATAATAACGTTTCCCACTCAAACACTTGAGAGAGTCACTGGAGAAAAAGGCATGATTTTTGTCATCCTCAAGTCTAAAAATCAGTCAGATGAATCACGCCTAGGAGGCACTTCTTTCTTTGTGCTGACAAAAAAAGAAAAACGTGATGAGCAGCCGAGCCTGAGCTTGGTGCAGACAATGTGCCCAGCCTCAGCCTGCAGCTCAAAGTGCGCTCAGGAGATGGGCTGGGAGCTGCAGTTTGAGCAAGTGTCAGCTGAAACGCTCTTTTGTACTGAGGTGATGGCAAGTTAACAGCACATAATTGCACAAAGGCACATTTCTGATAAACCTACCTAATACTAAACCATAGAATTAAAGGAAAAAAACCAACACAGTACAGAAAAGAGGTTGCAAACTCTTCTGAGTAATACTTAACGTCCAGGATGAAAAACCCAAGTAAATTAACGCACTGCAGGTATCCCATGTTTTATTCCATCTATCCATTTTTAGCATTCATAAGCTGTAAACAATACAACTTTGATTAAACCAACTTAGCTTCTATCCAAGTACTCTGACAAGCCAGAAGTTACATTTGAGAACACTCTACAGATCACCTGGAGAAACTCTTAAGATGTTTCAATATTAAAATAAGATTATTCTGGTGTAAATTGCCTGTATCAGAGATGAGTTCTTCCAACTTAATAGTGTTTTTCAGCTTTTCTATATTGCTTATAGTGATGAAATGTGAATCGCAACACTTACCCAACATCAGGAGAAAAATCCGTACCAACTCCAGACTCAATTAAGGCTTTGTAAAAAGGAGAATTCGGCCCATCAACCAACAGTGAAGACAAGAGGCTTAGGGTAAATGTTTCAAAAGTGTCTGTAATACTGAAGAAAAACTATTAGTTCTTAAAAACTATATGTGACACCCAGTATTACTGAGTTCATTTCAAAAATAAAAAACAAACATAGAAGGAGCAAGGGAGAAATAATTGTCAGCTATGAACCCTGCATCAGACCTTAGGGAACTAGGAGGGCTCTGTGTCTTTCACTTGTTATAACTACCAGGAAAGTAATTCAAATTGGGCTGCAAGGGGAAGTAAGTTAGTAGTAGGGTCACAAAGAACAGCTTGCACATGGCAGGGCATTAAAAGGAAGACGATGTTCAAATGTCTCATCCACTGAACAGTTCTCTAAAGTAACACTTGACTTTCATTTGTCTGCTAAAGCAAATTCTGTTTGGCAATTAAACTTTTATTTACTAAAGCAAGATTTGTCTATTTTCCCATGGCATTATTTCCCTTAAAGATGACATTTATCAAGAGGGATTAGAGGCAAGAAACACACCTGCACCTCGCTTAAAGATCTAAAACTAATCTTTTACTCAGAATTTCATTTTGATATACTTACTCTGTCAACAAGTAGCTGACACTGACAGTGGTCTGCTTGGAAGGATCAGCAGCAAAGGAGTCTAAGCCACATGTTACCCTGTGTTCTCTCTACAAAGTATAATAAATGAAACACACTAAACTCAGAGCAGAAGTTACAAACAAAACATGACTGCTTTCATCTTCATAGCATCATCTTTCCAATGATTTAAAATAATTTTACATATTCTCATGAGTAAATTCAAGATCCATGAGCGAATACACAAACACACGTTATCTTGAAAAATGTAAGTGTGTATTTAAAAGTGGACAATATAGGAGAGGTTGAAGAAAGTCTGGCCATAAATAGCATTCTGAGCTGTTTTTCAAAGAAATGTTTACACTTCTGGACAAGCCAGGGAGGAAAGGGAGGAGGAGGGAGGGAGAGAACATGAAAATTATTTTTGACACCAACGTGTGGAAGATGAGATACCATTAGAAAGCATATTTCCTGACACCAAATATCAGTATTTCTTTCATTAGCCCTAAACGCTTTCCATTAACAAGTTCGTCAGTGCTTCAAATGACAAGGGACTTGAAAACTGGAAATAAAAAAACCAAACAACTGCAGGCAACCATTACATTACTGACACTCAACAGTAACTGTAGTTTTTCCCCACTGTAATGAAAAATAAAAATACTTCAGCTCATTTACACAATTCTAAACAAAAGAGTTACTCCAGCAGTTTGGGTTAAAATATTAACCCAGGGTTTTTTTAGTTTAATGTTTTTTGTTTTTTTTTTTACTTACAGGCTTTGCCCAGAGTTTCTGTTTTGGGATGTCAGTATTTGATTCAATTCTTTCAAATTTTACCAATGCTTCCTCATGTATTTGCTTCAGATGTTGCTCCAGTGGAAAATTACCGTAAGTGAAAAACCTGCATTTCCAATAAAATATTGGGATTAAGCATCTGATTTAATACGAAAATTACAGTAGCAACTTATATTATACTCTGAATTTCATGTGCTTTCCAGTAATTCAGTTACATCTGGAGTGGAATGTAATTTGGTGGGTCTTCAAGCTAGGGGTCTTACAATCTGCAACATATATAAAACTCACAGATCTCTTGATAAAAATCCACATTTCTCAGCTTGTGGGCCACAAAACACCCTATTATTTTTACTATGTTTGGCTTTATTATGTTCGAATTTGTTCAGCTGCAGGAATGTACAGTGTTCCAGAAAAAAAAAAATATTAGTAATTGAAGCCAGAAACCCTGTGCTCCTAAGTTTCAGAAGACGAAATTCTTACGGTCCTCACACTTTACGTATAAAATACAATGATCCATGTGCTAGGTTTCATATGTCTATAAAACATGGCTGGGCTCCATGGGTCACTTCACCAAACACATTCCTGTACCTATAAGACTTCCACAGGACCAAATACGAGCACAAGGTACACCTTGGGAAAATCTCATCCCCTGATTAAAATCTCAACACAAGTACAGCAGGATACTTGGGATAATGAGAAAAATCAATGGATTGTAAAGTCACTGTCATGACACAAGCTGATGTTGCACAAGCAAATTATTCAGAATAACAGACTAGCCACAAAATTAGTACCGAAGAAACAATTCTTTCCCTGCATGTAACTTCCAAATTGACTTCCAGTTTAAATACCTTATTATTACCAACCAGATAAGGACAGTGACCTTATTAATACCAATCAGATCAGTACCTGAATCAAATGACTATCTGTTATTTAGAACCCACTACAAGAGGAAATGAAATCATTCATTTGTAACTCTAATCTAATCTGTGTTACTTCAGAGAGGACAGGAACTCTTAGATTCATCTATGCCAGTTGTGTCTTAACTCCCTAACATTATTGCTAAATACTTATTAGTACGCTCCCTTTTCCCCCAGCTCATATGAGTTCAGATCAATCAAAAATCCCCAAAACATACCCTCGCTATCAAGCAGACAGACAACACCTGAGAAATTTAGCCATCTTTCTTTCCTGCTTTCAAGTCACTCTTCACTGCTCTTCCTAGAACAAATTCCTTGCTTCCATGCTGTTCTAGCTGCTCTAGGGCACAGGTTACCTTTATTGCGGGCCATGTGGATAAAAACACTGTGCTGCTGGTTTTCCCCTCACAAAAATGTAAACAAAGCACTAACTCAATAACCTAGGAAGTTAGTCACCAATTTCACATACCTGGAATTGCTTGGATGATAATGTGTGGCATGGAACTGCTTAAGCTGCTCCCATGTGAGGTCAGGAATACACAATGGATCTCCACCAGATATTACACCGTAAGTGTGATCAGGAAGGATTTTGTTTTGCAGGTGCTGTGCAAATATCCTCTCATTATCTGTCTTAATAGGAAAACACCACATTTCAGTGAAAGCCATCAAAACACATTTTGAAGACAAAAGGTGCTCAATAGTAAGACCTCAGAGCTCCAACTTACACAACCTCCTCCCAAAAGCAAGTTCTGCAGTCCTACATATTTTAATAAAATTAGCTATGTTTCCATGCGAATGTAAGAGAATATTTTACAATAAAATCCATTAACAAGGTGCTTTTTTATACGTAAACAAACTTTTGACAGGCTAACTTCAAAAAAAAAAAATCTATGCAACACTGTTGAGTTTACTGAGGACTTAAATTTTCAGCAGGAGGAATGGTAATCTCTGGTGCAATAATGCCATTGATAACCTACAGCGGAAGCTACTTCACCATCTGTAAGATCTGAAACCAAGCATTCACAAAACTTACAAATGCCCCTTTCATTTCATTAAAAACAACTCCTTTGAAGACTAGAGGTGTTTGAGGATCAGCTGGGTTCTCATGTTCTAACCTCCAACCTTCTTGCCTGAAAAATTAATAACAGCAAGTGTTAAGTTTGAAGCGTTTGTTGATTTTGGGGGGCTTTTTTTAATTTAAGGTTTGCGTACATCTCAATCTATCTTACCAGAAATCTAGTTGACGTAAACATGGGAAGAAAGCTGCATCCAAGTACACCGACAGGAGATTCTGAAAGTCCTTGGGATTTTGTGTTGAAAATGGATAGAGTGTGTAATCACTAGCTGCATATAAATAAACGTAAAAATAATCAGAATTTTAGAAGGTCTAAGATGCATTTTGCCCCCACTGATTTTTAATTTCTCATCCATATAAATAACTGGAAGAGAAGAAACGTACTAAATGAAATATATTTTTGCTGAGGAATACACAGATATTTAACACTGCAGCTATTTTACCACGAAAACTTTGCTTTGGCCATATATCCATATAAATAATTAAATGTACTGCTGTATACTATATAGCTCCAGCTCTATTGGGACTTTGTAACTGACAAATGAACAAGATTTATTTTGTTGTCTTGCCTCATTAGTTTTTTAATATCTCACTCACAACATTCACACCTAATAATGGCTCCCCCAAGTCAAATAAGGAGAGCCAACAGACAGCTCCACCCCAATAAAACCTCATGCATTTTAAGTGGTACTACTTCCTCTGGGCTTACCTGTGAATGCATTCATAAAAGTGGACAGTGACCTGTTCAACATTTTAAAGAAGGGATCTCTGCAGGGATACTTTCGGGAGCCACATAACACCGTGTGCTCCAGAATATGTGGGACCCCGGTGCTGTCCATCGGAGTGGTTCGGAATTGGATACTGCAAGAGAGAGCATGGAGAGAGATTAAGTCATTCATAAGGAGAAGTCTACCCACTCCTACCTGCACCTCTGATTTGTGGGAGCATCATCACTGGCTAATAGCTAACATGCACCAGGATGCAGAGTTTAGGTTCTTCAGGTTCCTGAGTGCTCAGCCATCCTTTTCAGAGGGTGTACAGCCTCTGCACTTCTATTTCTGGAGTTAGTCCAGAAGTTTTCAGCACATGAGTCAACACATTTATTTTTACCCAAAAGGCTCAAATAAAAAACTTCATGGAAGGTTAGGATTGCATAATCTCTGTCTTTAAAAGTTTTCAAGGCATGAACTGCACCTGAATTAAATACTGACCCTGTTTTGAGCAGCAGACTGAACAGCAGATTTCATGACATCTGTTCCAATCTGAAAAACTCTAAGAAGCCCCACAAAGGAAGTACTGCCCTCCCTTTTTATCACAGAATAATCCAGTCATGACGCTAGATTACAACTGAAAAAACACAAGGTGATGTTGAGACTGAATGTGTAATACCTGTATTAATGTCTTACCTGAACAGATTATTGGAGTCCTCCCGAGCCACATGTAAATACCTGGCTCCTGTACCATCATGGCTAAGCTTCACTGCAGTCAGGAACAGCTCAGGAACAGCTGTCACCTGCATTGGAAGAAAACATCTGTATTGCAGTCGGACTTCAACTAGGTCAAATAAATTGTGCATCATATAGGAATGTTCAGTCTGTTGATCCTGTATATAATGCTGGCTTATACGGTATTAAATAAACTGTTGCTCCTATGGTTTGAGGGGAAAAATAATTACACAAATGGAAAATAAAATTTAAAAGAAATTAATAGCCCAATCAAAGTACACTACAACCAAAGAACCATACTCTTATAGTACAGATAAAAATTCAATCAAAAAGACAAAAAGGAAAGCCATATATTCAAATGTCAGTGGCTAGGGCAGCAAAAGAAAAAGCAAGGACCCTGTTCTACCACTAGCTCTGTCACTAGCCATCACTTCTCACAAACTTTACTCTCTGCTCCTGCTTTTTTCCTTAAAAAAGTAAAAAGAAATTCAACATATTTCCATGATAGGTTTTCAACAGAGGTACTAAAAGCAGTTTAGGAGATAAAATAAAACTTCAATGTGCTTAATAAAACACTTTCACACAGTGACGCTCCGTTATCTGTCAGGACTTTTAGAAAGCCACACCGAATCTGCAGCAGACACACAAGCTCCTGGGGTGTGTTATTTACTCTAGCTTTAGCTCCTTATAAGTATTAATGGCACCTAAAGTATTTGTTTGCAAAGAAGCAACTACAGGGAACTCCTGTATCATTTTTATGACTGACCACCCAAAGCAAGTATTTAACCTGCAGACCCCTGGCCTCACGTAGGTGTCTTCCAACCACGGGGAAGTTTATGTACACAAACACAGGAAACGCAAGCGGCGGGCGACGCTCACCTGCTTTACGGTGAAGCCGTGGATCTGCTCCCCCACCCGGTACTGCAGCGCTCTCTCATTCGCGGCAACGCTCTTCCACCTCCACGACCTGCGACTCAAGGACCTGAAACGACACAATTCCCTCTAAACAAACGCGCTCCTGCCGGCGGTGCCACAGCCGCGACCGACACCGGCCCTCACGCCCGGGGGCTCCAGCGAGGGCTTCCCCGGGCAGCAGGGCCCTCTGCCCCGGGCAGGGGCTCGGAGTTCCGAGCGCCAGGAGCCGCGGCAGCGCAGGGCGAGGGTCCCCGCCCGCTCCCCGCTCGCTCACCGGCCGCGGCCCAGCAGCCCCCGGTAGCGGCTCCACATGGCTGCGCGGGGCCAGGCGGGCCGGGCCGCACAGCGGAGCGGAGCGCGGGCTGGGGCCTCGTTTGGGAGGGCTGTATTTGCCATTTTGGGGAGGGTTGGCCTTGGTGGCAGGGGAATCTCTTGGAAATGCCTTTGCATTGTTCAGGAAGTTCTCAGGAAAATCGGAAGCTCCGATGGTTGTGAAAGGAGCGACCTTTGAGCAGAGCTTATTGTTTGCTTTTCCAAATTAAAGAAAACAGAAAAATAAAACATAATACCCGCCATCAGTGGGATCTCTTTAGACATAAGTCTGGTGCCAAATGAGAGTACATGGGATCTTAAACGTAGTAAAGGGCAGGTGCTCGGCATGTCTCACGCTGCTTGCCCTCAATTCTTTGGCTATGATGTTAACAAAAAAAAAAAAAAAAAGGAATTTAAAGTATCCCGGGAATTTTTGTGTCCACCATCTCTGATCTCTTCCTCCTCTTCTCTGGCAGGCAGTTGCCTGTCTCCAGCTGCTGCGGTCAGCGATTGAAGGGATTTTATCACCCTCTCGTGACTCTGGATGCACTTCTGCCCTCCTGCCCCTGCTGCCGGCACGCCGTCCTAGGGCACATCCGCCACCTTCCCGCTGGCCACATGGCTCCTGATTGCTCCAAGACCCTTCATTTTCTCTGGTTGTCTCATTTGTGTTTTCCATGTAATTTTCCCATTTCATTAATTTTTAAATTAAATTAAAAAAGCCAATAGCTTGCCGTAGTTAAAGTCTGGATGTTGTGCATTAGCCCATATAACCTGTCATCTATCTTAATTATGTTTCTCATTCTTTTTTAGGGTTAGTGAAAAGATCCAGTAGCTCATGTAAAGCTTAGATCCTGAATACTAGCGAATGCCATCTTTTTGCTCCCTATTTTCATTGTACCTGATTTCTTCCCTGCCTTCTACCATTTCACCTCCTCTCTTTGTCCTATTTTTCTGTATTTGCTTCAGATTAGGTTCAAGTCACACCCCTTTCATAGGACCTGCTTCCAGTATATGTTTCTTTTCAGTATATGTTTTAGCATATATTTCCAGAAATTATGTCTAGCACCATGAAGAACGTCATGATATGAACTTCAACATTTTTTCAAACTAAAACCAAATGATGTAAACATATAATGAACAATGTTCTCAAAAGAATGAAAATATTTTAAAAAGTATTTCTGAACCTTCCGTAGAACCATGAGTTTACACTGCATGGTTCAGTTTTCAAATATTTCAAAATGTTTTCATATGCTTATGGTTTATTATTGGTTGCAACAAGGTTAACTTGCAGCAATTTTTGTATTCAAAGCTATACTGTTGTTTCTGTTGACTGTTCAGTTCCTTAGTTTGCTAACAGTTTCCTAATCTGACCATAAGCTACTGTCTCTCTTTACAGATTTCTTGTCATCAATATTTAGTTTGCTTCATGGCTTATAACATTCATCTTAATGGAACATCAGGCTGGCATTCTGCTGCAGACATTTATTTATTTTTAGTTGATGTTTATATTGGAAGGATGATTTTCTGGCTGTCTGTTTTCATATCACTGACATAGCGTTTGACAGGCAACCTTTCACAAACTTAACCAGTCTGAGCAATCAGAGTTTCAAAATACATCAAACATCATTCCTAAACTTAATCACAAGATGGAAGTCTTTTGTACAATCCCTTAGACAATTTAAAGTATTTTTTCTTTCTTCTGCTATTGTGTCTCATGTTTTGTACATCAAAGCTTTTCTTCTGTGAAACAAAACAGAAACTGGTGTGTTACACTACTGCTTTTTCATTTTCTTGCTGTGTAAGATTTCTGCTACACTGGTAATGTAAGAGTAGTACATTATATTCTTTGTGAAGTATAGTCACACACGTATATATGGATATGTGTAACATGACTTTCGCATCTTAAGAAAAGAGCAATTCAGAAAAACCACATAAAAATGTAAAAATGGAACAGATATAAAATTAGTTTTGTTGGCTTGTCTTGATAGATGACATAAAACCATTTTGACTACCATGACCAGATTTTGCTTTCAGTTATTTAGCGACAAATTCCACGTAACTGCAATTGCGTCAAATGAGCTTTTCCAGTGGTGAGAATGAGATGATAATTTAATTCTCAGTGTTTGATTAGAGAGCTACTTTTACTTAGTGTTATTTTTTTCAGAAGATTTTGTTTTCAATCACGTTTATCTAAATTAGATATTTGGTCTAAAAAGTCCCATGCCTGCACAAGCTGTTTCTTTCAAAAAAATTCAACATAACCTGTTCAGGAATGGAAATGCTTTTTTGTGTTGATCTAAGAAGTTCCATTCTTTATCCTGTGCAGCAGAGGTTGGTCCCTCCCACTTGACAAGTGTGTCTTATCTTCGTAGACAATTAAGCCCAAAGTTTACCAAGTAAAAATCTCTGAAAAATACTTAGTAGATGCCCGTTACGGCAGGAAAACTGTATTTGCTGTGGTGTCTCCTACCAAGCATGCTTGGATCACAACACTTCTCCCTGCATAGAGTGTAGACTGTGTCCACCTTCCTTCTAGGATTTTCTCAGGGCTAAAGTTAATAAAAAGGATTTTCTCTGTGGCTGTTTCACCCTCCCATGGGCGAACCCTCCCATGTCAGCAGACAAACTAATGAAGAGACCCTGTGCCTACCACCCTTTTTCTGGAGGCCATGAGGAAAGGCTCTGTGAAGGGAGTTCGTGACAATGGTGTTAGCTGGTGAGTTGAGAACAATGAACTTTAACATCCCAGATGGCAGCTCTTCTCTACCCCAGTTCTGTGCAATCACCACCCATCACCTTCCTGAGAGAGGGTATGCTAATAATAAGTTTTTGAGAGGATGAGAGCACGATCCCAGCTTCAGCTGTACCTTGAGCATCACAGAATCTTACTAGTATCCTTTGCTTGTGTATCAATTTTGTTTCCAGAATTTATCATAGAATCATAGAGCAGTTTGGGTTGGAAAGGACTTTAATGATTATCTAATTCCAACGCCCCTGCCAAGGACAGGGACACCTTCCACTAGGCCCAAAGCCCCATCCAAGCAGGCCTTGAACACTTCCAGGGATAGGGACATCCACAGCTTCACTGGGCAATCCATGTCAATGCCTTGCCACCCTCACAGTAAAGAACTTTTTCCTAACGTCTAATCTAAACTTGCCCTCTTTCAGTTTAAGGCCATTACCCCTTGTCCTACCCCTACATGCCTTTGTAAAAAGTCCCTCTCTAGCTTTCTTGTAGGCTCTCTTTAAGAATGTTCATTTCTGTCTTTAAGTGTATTCTCTTCAATAACAGAACATCAGCCAAGGATTTTGTATCACAATTGTCAGACAACATTTAGTGGGGCACTGAAATCAGTATTTTACAAAGCCACGTGGGGAGGAATGTCCCCATGCCTCAGCACACCTTCTCATTTACCCTTTCTATATTTTTTTCCGGAGAAGTTTGCAAGAGGCAGAGACAGAAGCTTATGGTTGTACTGCTGATGCTTTTTTGCCTCCTTCCTAACTTCACAAGTGTCTCTTTAGCCTGAAATTTAGGATTTGGGGCTTTCCCAGGGACTGTCTGCCTGCTGGCAGCCTCCTGTCTGTAGCATTTGGAAGATTATGAAACAAGTATGTGGTAGAGTGAAAGAGAGGGGAACGTTCCCTGCAAAGATTTTGCAGTAGAAAAACAGAATGAAAACGAAGCCCAGTGTTTTGGTAATTTTTGGGGGTGATTTTTGTACAATTTATTTCAGGAGATCCCATAAGGTGGAAATAGGCTTTGCAGTGGGCTAGGCCATGCCATGCAGGACTGCAGCTGGCATGTGCAGACTTTGCTTTGTATTGTCCTGTCAGAGAACGGGATACTGCCATTGCTACACTGCCAGGAGCAGGATTGTTCCCGAACAATGATTTAAAAGAAGGAAGAAAGGAAACTCATGTGCCTTGCTAAAAGCCTGGGTGATGCAGTGTATCAGAAGTGCTTCTGTGTTTTAGGGTTATTGTAAGTGCACCAGAATACCTGGTTACAGTCAAGAAAAAAACCTTACTTAATAGTTTACATTTCAAGTAATCTTACTACCCTCTTTAAAAATCTTGAAATATTTATATTTTGATTGCTTCTTCTGCTAACAAATAATATGACAGTAAGGAATTCAGGGACAGGAGGGTAAAGGAGAAATAAGGATTGGGTCAAAGTTGACAAAAATTCTGTGGTCCTGTAATGTTATGCGTACATACAAGTGAGGTCACTGTGCCAGTTTGGCCAAATTTGGAAGAAAATATCTCCTGAGGGGAAAAAACCAGGTTGCCACCACCCCTCCCCCTACCAGGTTCGGGAAAAAATATTATTTTTCCTCGGAGGAAAGTGAAAGAGATAAAAACTATTTATTTAACAGAACACACAGAAAAGGATAATAATGCTAAATAATAAAATCTCTCACTGTGGAGAGAAACCTGGAAAGATTTCAGAGTCCGGTGTAGGTGTTAGTGTCTATATCCTCCTCCTCAGGGCTGTCGGGGGGGAAGGCCCCTACTGGGGCCTGGGAAGAAAAGTCTCCCGGTGTGCTCCGATGTTGTGCAACCGTCCCGAAGAGAAGAAGAAGAAAAGGAGAAATTCCAAAAAAAAATCCCAGGAAAACTCTCTCCGGAGAAAAAAGTCGAAAGCAGGCTGGAAAGCGAGCGTACTCCACTCCCCACTGCCGCCGAGAATATCCCCAGTAGCCTGTCTGTCCTTGAACACCAATTTTGTTTTTAAAACAAAAGTATCTCAGTTCTTTCTTCCCTCTCGCAGGCTCAGTTTAAAGGCACCAGAGCCAGCCTCCAGAGCAGACGAAATGGGATACATATTTTCATACCATAATGTTACCCCAGGACAGTCACATAAAGTCCTATCTATGTTATTTGCACGAAAGAGGCTATTATGAAGGAATAAATGAAAAACATTGCTACAGAATACCACAAATGTAGAAGTGGAAAGTTGCTCAACACCTCAGTTTCTCAGGAGTTAAGCAGAACTTTATGCACAACTTGAATGCTTCCTCCAAAATGCAATTTAAGGCTATATTCAAACTCTGTGTGAGTCACTTGTTAACAATGGCAGCTGAAGGAGTATTATTCTATTTAGAAGGACTTTCCTTGGCTGGTTGCTTGTAATACCCAGAAATATTTGGCTACATGGCTTGCCTATTCTTACCAGACTTTTCATTCATCCTTTTAGAAATGTTTTGGGATATCTCCACTTAACATTAGTAATATTACTTGCTATAGGGAGGTAGCTCTAACATAGATTATCATGATTATATCAGAGTCCATTTTTTACAATAGAAAAAAACCAAAAGCCTCACTGTTGAGAAATTTCACTGTTGTTGTCACAGACCTGTTTATAAACTACAGTCCACAACACCAAGAAGAGGACAAACATATTCTTGATACTGCAGAGCAATCTAGATTTTATGAATTTTCATTTAACCTTAATTGGCTAACCTTAGTGGGATTATATTTCGTTTCTCAACTTCTTTGTTGAACCACAATGAGACAAGCCACGGTAAAGATTAATGATGTGCAGATGTGTTCTCTCCCATAACTCTAACAAGGTTCATCAGTCCTGCTCCTGTCACTCTGCTGACAGCCTTTATTAAGTCCTTGGCAGATACACAAATAACACAGCTACAGGCCAAAGCAAACTCTTTGTGTGTGGGAATAACAATGTCTGCATAAAGAAGTTGTGGAGTTTATGTTAAAAATTTCATTTTCAAAGGGAGCTCACTGCCCATATCTGTAAAACCACGTTCTAGATCCTTTGGAGGTGCAGTAATGGAGAAAAACATGAAATGCTTGCCTTGGTTTACTGTAAGTGAAACATATATTGAAGACAGGTGAGATCTAGTCCATGTCTGATGCTGTCCAGAGTAGATGGAAAATTGCTCTCCATCTATTTACCTTTCAACTGCTGCACTCTGGAAATAATTTTTTCATGTTATCTCTTGCCTTTCATTTTGGGAGGAGGACTGAAGGAAGAGAAAAAGTATTTGACCCTCCCATTTCTTGCAATTTTTTTGCATACTTAAGTGTTAGTGTTACAGGGCATCCCCATGATGAAAAGCATCTCCTAACTGCAAAGCTGGAGAAGGTTGTGTCAAATAAGACACTTGGCCCTTGGTCTCCTCAGGTCCCTATGTGGCCCTGTGATATAACTGACGAGAGGGGAACTTCAGTTTAAATTACCTGAAATAGCGAGAGAGCTGTAATACAGCTTACTGGAGCAGTGTTTTTATAATATGAAACTGTGTTGCATCCCTCTGTGTGTGGAAAATGGCCTTGAAGAAATCTGAAGTACAAAGCCCCAGGGTTAAGTTGACAGGTTGTGTAAGGTAATGGCAGCCTAACCCAGTAAAGTCCTGTTCCAGTTGCCTTTTAGAAAAGGTTTTTGAGCAAATTATCTCCATAATTTTACCAGGTTTCATTTCAGGACTAGGTTATTCACTTCAAAAGCCTGAGAGTGAATTAATGTCTATATGATCTGAACCACCAGGGGATGGTATAGCCAGAGTCTGTACTCCAGTAGCCAGAGGAGCAATTCTTTACTGATGTTCAGCTTTCCTTACTATGTTTGAACATATACTGTCCTCAGCTGGGTGAATTCTGACATGCTGAAATAGCACTGACAGTAAAAATGCCATGTTTGCATATCTGTGACTACTTAAGATATCAGAAGTTCGTTATGTGAAATGTGCTTACATAAGTTGTGTACATCGAAGTAAAGCCATTCCCCATTATCTGTCCCCGTATTGCAATGTTCTCAAAGCCTCTTATCCCTACTCTGATTTTTCATTTCCTGTGCTAGCAGTGTAAAACCACAGAATCATGAAGTTTGGAAAAGACCTTTAAGATTATCAAGTCCAACCATTAACCTAACACTGCTAAGTCCACCGCTAAACCGTGTTCCAAAGCAGTGCATCTACACGTCTTTTAGATTTGTCCAGGATTGATCACTCAACCACTTTTCTGTTCCAGTGATTTACAACCCTTTCCATGAAGACATTTTTCCTAATATCCAATCTAAACTTCCCCTGGTGCAACTGAAGGCGATTTCCTCTCATCTCCTGTGTCAGAGGCTGAAATATTATCGTTTATGACTTAAACATTTTCATGAAGGACTTTTAGAACTGCATTACAAAAGCTGCAGAAGAGACCACTACCCCTTGACTGAGGCCTTACACTGCTCGCTGATGGAGATAAGATAAAGTGACTCAGGTCTGGGCTGGGGGTTAAGAATACATTCAGAGGGATNGGAAGAGGACCAGTCCCAGTACTGATGCCCGGGCTACACTTGTCAGAGACTGAAATATTATCGTTTATGGCTTACACATTCTCATGAAGGACTTTTAAAACCGTATTATGAAAGGTGCAGAGAAAACCCACACCGTGAATGGGGCTCTGAGAGGC
This sequence comes from Falcunculus frontatus, assembly GCA_013398115.1. NCBI lineage: Eukaryota > Metazoa > Chordata > Aves > Passeriformes > Falcunculus > Falcunculus frontatus. Next base: position 1,846,713 of record VZRV01004807.1, on the reverse strand, counting down.
CCATCACCGCTAGTTGATGAAAATAAGATAAAGGAACAACTCAGGGCTGGGGACATTCACAAAGCACAAGCTTAACACTTTAGGAGTGGAGAGCACGGCCCCAGGGCTATCAGCTGCCAGGCTGGCACAGACCCTCGCACCAAAGGGTGCGGGAAGAGAGGCTTTGGGTGTGTGTTGGAAAAGCCTCTGGTCAGAGGCACAGTGACCACCCATCCTCCCATGTGCAGGGGAGCCCAGCTGAGGGCCCCTTCACCCAGGGAGAAGCTGCATCCACGTGCAGGACAGAGGGAATGACATGGCCCCACAAAGGCCTCCCCCAAAGGGGCCCCCAGACCCTGCACCAGAGGACCAGAGATGATGCAACAAATCCACAGTATTGCAAGGGACCATGTCAAACTGGCCCCCTGCAGGGGAGGCACATGGGCATTCCCACCTGGCCCAAAGCATGTATAAATCCACGGGATTCTATACTCTTCAGCGTGTGGCAGCGAGGGACCCTAACCACCAAGAAGACCAGATGGAGGGGAGCAACGAGACATCGTTGGGACCCCCGGAAGGGTGATATGCTCCCACCTAACCCGTCACCTCTGTCTCCCCCCATCCCCCCCATATACACTTCTTTCTGTATTTCTGTCTTTCTTTCTTTTCTCTTTCTCTCTTTTTGCCTCTTTTGCTATTAAATAAAACATAACAAATTTTTGGCACCAACACCTAACTTTGTTTGGTTTTAATCACATTTTTTGGGTATATTTTGAACCTTCAAAGTTCTTTCCATTTTATACACAGAGACTTAATTTTCTTTGCTCTTCTGGATTTAAACCGGATTGCAACGTCTTGTCCCTGGGAGAAGAAGCTGATCCCCATCTGGCTGCACCCTCCTTTCAGGCAGTTGTAGAGAGCGGTGAGGTCTCCCCTGAGTGTCCTTTTCTTCAGGCTGAGCCCCCCAGCTCCCTCAGCTGCTCCTCACAGGACTTGTGCTCCAGACCCTTCACCAGCTCCGTTGCCCTTCTCTGGACACTCTCCATCACCTCAATGTCTTCCTTGTCAGGAGAGGCCCAGACTGAACACAGGATTCAAGGTGCAGGCTCACCAGTGTGCATACAAGGGAATGATAACTTCCTTAGTCTTGCTGGCCTCACAAGTTGGGCTGGGTTTGACTGAGGTAGAATTCATTGTCTTCATAGTGGCGGGTATGGGGTTGTATTTTGGATTTTGCTGAACACAGGGTTGATAATTTAGTGATGTTGAGCAGGGCTCACACAGAGCCAAGGCCTTTGCTGCTTTTCATGCGGCCACAGTGGCCAGGAGGCTGGAGGTGCCTGGGAGGCTGGGAGGGAACCCAGCCAGGACAGGTGACCCCAGCTGACCAAAGGGATCTTCCAGACCATATGGCATCGTGCTCAGTATATAAAGTGGGGGGAAGAAAGAGAAATGGGGGAGGTTTGGAGTGATGGGTTTTGTCTTCCCCAGTCACTGTTGTGTGTGCTGGGGCCCTGCTCTCCTGGAGATGTCTGAACACCTGCCCACCGTGGGAAGCACTGAATGAATTCCTTGGTTTTCTTTCCTTTGTTTTTTCTTTCCCTGGGTCTTTATCTCAACCCACGGCTTTTACCCTTTTGATTTGCTCCCCTATCCCACTGGTGGGGCAGTGAGTGAGCAGCTATGTGGGGCTTGTGGGCTGGGGTAAAACCACAACACCAACCATGATGCCGCTGGCCTTTTTGGCTACCTGAACACCATGTAGGCCACCTGGGCGATCATATGGTGTAGCTGATTTGGAGTGATGCACGGGCAGATTGCTCAGCAAACTGAGCATATCATGGATAGGCTCTTCCTGCTTTTCCCTCATCTGAGCACTCAGCTTTTCTGTTGCTTATCTGTCTCTTTTAACAAAACATGGAATCTAATATCTCTGAGACTTCTGCTCTCATCAGGTTCCATTGCAATTAGTTGGCAGAGGAGAGGGGATCTCAATGATAGGCAGGAAAAGCATGAGCTGCAAGTGTAATTTTCTTAGCAAATCAAGATGTACAAATGATATCCAGTTAAAGTAATCAAAACATCCTTCAATTCACTGACTCTTTCTGAGAAAAGTAAGGCATGTTATATTCTAAGTCGGAGTTGGTTTTAGATTTTGTACTGGGTCTTAAACAGCTGTTTAAAATATAGCACAAAATGCAACTTGACTTACACTTTGTTATTGCAAACAAATGCTGAGCAGAAACCGTCTGTATCTTCTACTGTTAATGTCTACATGGTGCTGCAGTTGGCCAGCTCTTATAAACACATTGTAGACATGAGACACAATTTCAAGTCTTGTTAAATGTCTTTTCTGTGTCATTATTTTGTACCATTGAAATTAAACTTCAAAATGTGGGTCATTGTTCTGAAGATTTGGAGTCAAAACACTTCAGAAATGTTGAAGATTGTGCATAATTTTTTAAAATTTGCTCAAAACCCTTGTTTTCAGTTAATCTTCAAGTATCATGGGTCAAACAATTTCTGCCAACTTACATATGCTGTAGTCAGTCATATACTAAAATAAATAGCATTTCATGAAGCACAGACCAGTGCAATATTGTCCCACGGCTTTTGTTCTTCATGCTGCTTTCTCCATCGCTATAGTTACAACGGCAGCTGACTGGAAGGAGAGGTGCACAAGTATTGCTACCACCAGAAAAGTATCCTTCTGACAGATAGGTGCAGCTTCTGCAATCCTTGTGTTTTGGGCAGGGTACAGGCATTCCTGTAAATCTCCTGGGAGTGAAACCCAAGTAAGGTTGCAGAACTGAGGCAGGGCTTTTATCACGCACATTTCACTTTTAGCTACAGTTTTCAGGACATGTAAGTCTCTCTCGTTTGAATAATCCATAAAGTCTTCAAATAGGCAATGTGACCTAATCTGCTGAATGATCTCATGCTTTGTCAGATGCAAAATGTTATCCAAAGTGAATGAAATGAGATGATTTGAAGTTTTGAAAAGATGTCTCTGGAATGTATGAACATATTTGTTTCATCTTCCACATGTAACCCAAATAAAGAGCCCATTATAATGTACTCCACATAGTATACAGTTCATTATGTTCAGCAACATGTCTCTCCCTTCGTGTATTAAAGCAGAGTATTCTCTTTCATCTCTGTTCCTGATAAAGACCTGCCACCTTTTACTGCTTAATAATTGAAGGCAGCCTACTACAGAAGCTTAGTGTTGGATGACTGCCTGCACCAATAATATGAAAATTGAGTTAGTATTTTTGATGGCTTTAGTGTTATTAAAACTGAAGGCCATATGCCGTGACTCCAGGAATCTTTTAACTTTGCCACTGACTTACAAAAAGAAACCCTGACCTTGCTAAGGTTAATGGTGAGTTCTGCGTCACTATAATCTCTACTTCAGTCATCAAGTCTCTCAGTTTCACTGTTTCTCAAAGGAATCATGAGTTAAGGTTGCTATTCTCATCCATTTTCTGTATAATAGAATTACATTAATTGATCGGTAGGACTCAGAAACAATATTAATCTCTTTGTCAGAATCGTATAACATCTGTGTGTTGACATATATAGGTGAAACTTCTGGAGTTCCAGGAAAGTTGGCACATTTTTTACATATATGTAAATTTATTTGTATATATTTGAAATTCAAATATGCGTTGCTCTTAATCTTTCATTATGACTTTCAAAACAAGGCAATTTTCTGAAATATTTATTTTGCATAAATGGATTTCCTAAACAAATGGATCTAGTTTGAACACAGAGTTCTAAGTCACCCCTGAGGTGATTTTATACATTTTGACAACTCGGGGTTTTTTGTGTTAGTTTTCTTGGCAACATGAAAACTAATTCAATAGTGAATCTTTCTCAAAGCAGCAAATTCTCTAAAGCTTGCTTTTTGCTCATTTTGGCCAAAATCATAGCAAAATTAGTGTTAAAAGAACTCATGATATTAACTTTGTAGCTACAGCCTCTCGCATTGCTACAACAAACAAAAAAGCAGCATTTCAGCATGGATTACATCCATAAGTATGTGGAATGTGCATGTCATTCAACTTTCTATCTGTTTGCAATGTCGTCTTCCATGTCTTTCACAAACAAATGCAGAATGAAGAGGATGTGAAAAAATGCTGATCAAATCAAAGAGCACTCTGCGGATAGGGTCAGCACAGCAAGGTTTCAGTTGCGGGTCTGTCCTTCCATTTTGTCAGGAGAAACTGGACTGAACTATGACTAATGGAGTGTGTAGTCACAAAGAGAAAAATTCCAGCACGAAGTTGTGAGGCTATGACAAAAGGGAACTAAAAAGAAATTGGAAGACTCTAATTAAAAAATGTGTAGCCAGAAGTATTGAATCCTTGGAGCCTCCAAATCTTACTGTCAATAAAATATATATAATATTTTTCATTTTACCCATTCTATATACTTCACATTTCTGTACTTAACAAATCTGAAAAAGGCATTCTGTTTCTGGAGCATCAAATATAATTTTTTAATTTTTCCTGTAAGATGAATACCTGATAAAAACATTAAGGCCAGGCAGCATGTAAGTGTCATAGACTGTGTCTCTAGAGTGATAACTGAGCATAAAAGCGATCATGATAATAACTTTGACTTACTCAACTCTTAAACATAACTTAGGGTGCAATTGCATTCAGATGAGGCAATGTCTAACCTTGGCATACAGAAGTGCTGCTATGGGCCAAAGTTTTGCCCTCTTGCAGTTTGTGTGCCATTAGTATGATAAGCTTTCTATTGTGGTTAACTCAAGCACATGCAGTTTGCCATTCAGAACAGAACCAACAGAGCTTTCAATAAATGGAATAATGTATATCCTGTATGTCAGATACAACATCAACCATCAGAAAAATCACCATACATGCAAAAAACATTGAATATACATGCTCCAGGCCTGCTTACAGGTACCCTTCTTTAAGTACGTTATCTATTAAAAATAGAGCTCACCAAACTCACATTTTGCCTTCAGATAACTAAGCCAAACTAACTGTTTGGCTAAACTAAACTATTTAACTGTGTGCTTTGTAATGTATGAAATACTCATGCATATGTCATACATGCACAAACTATGTAAATAAATTAGCAAACATGCCAAGAATGCATCCAATTTGATATCATAGATTATTGATTGTAGATTATAGATTTTGCTTTCTTAATGTTGGCCCCAAACCTTCTTCTAGTACATCAAAAGTCTTCAGAGAAAGGTTTGATGTAATTAAATCATGAGAAGGACTGCATTTGTTTGCAAAACTGTACAGTTACAGTTTCTGATCCTGCTTAACACATTGTTCAAAAATAGAAGATATAAAGTCCAGATAGGAATTCAAACACATTTTCATTTTCAAAAATAACAATTTTGCACAAATAGGCTTTGAAATAATATCTCATGGGTAAGCTTGTTTTGAGAGAAGATTAATTGGAGAATTACATAATGTTGTTAGTAAGCAATTAAAATTCAACAGAGCCTTAAAATTTACACCTTAGGGAACGCTGGTCAAATTTACACATCTTTCAAAAATAAAAGTACAAACTGGTTCCGAAGTGCTATTACATGCCATGCATATTTAAGACTTTTCTGCTAAACGATCCATTTAGCATTGCTTAAATAATCTTGGGAATACTCTTTTAGTTTGGTGACTTTGGAACTATCAAAAAATTATTTGTCCTCGACAACCAAACAGATTTTGTCATACCCAATCCATTCCTTGGATGACAATTTTGCTTTCTTCACGCATATTAATGGCTCACTTTTTAAGGAACCAGTATTGACGGGGGAGGATTTTAGGTTGGTATGATAGTAGGTGTTGGATTAGTGAAAAGTTAAAAAACTCCCCCATCTTCCACACCTTTAGGGACTGTGGAGAAGGTAGAAGGAAAACTGATAGAATCCAAGAGAAAGCTGGTGGATACTTGAGCCACACATGGGAAAATTAAAGCTGGCCAGAGAACGGGGAATGGGAGGAAAGCTAAACTGAGGCTATGCCATGGGAAGGGTGATAAGATCAGTTTTAGGTGAGACTGAGGATCATGGCAGACTTAATGCTCAAGAAATGGCATTGGAAAGTGACACCTACTCTGATTTGTTCCAGGAAAGTCACAATTTGTAAGTTTATAGCTCCAGAAACTCCTGAATGATCTTACATATAGCTTTAGTGTTTAGACCAATAGCAGTTTTTGCTGTGGGTTTCATGGTTGAACCTCAGACAGCAAGTAAGCCCCACACAGCTGCTCATACACCCTCCCCCAGCAGGATGGAGGAGAGAGTTGGGAGGGTAAAAGCAAGGAAACTCATGGGTTAAGATAAAGACAGTTTAATGAGGGAGCAAAAGCTGCATGTGCAAGCAAAGGAAAACAAGGAATTCATTCCCTGCTCCCCACAGGCAGGCAGGTGTTCAGCCATGCCCAGGAAAGCAGGGTTCCATCATGTATAATGGTGACTTGGGATGACAAACCCCATCACTCCGAACATCCCCCCAGCCACCTTCCTCTCCCAGCTTTGTACACTGAGCACGGTGTCACATGGTGTGGGACATCCCTTGGGTCAGCTGGGGTCAGCTGTCCCCTCCAGCTCTCCCCTTTTTCTGCACCTCCAGCCTCCTCACTGGTGGAGCAGCGTGAGAAGCAGAAAAGGCCTTGGCTATAAGCACTGCTCAGCTTAAAATATCCGTGTGTTATCAACACTTTGTTGTTTTATTTGTTTCCACCTCAAATGCAAACCACAGCCACGTACTAGCTGTTGGGAAGAAAATTAACTCTGTCCCAGCCAAAACCAGCATGGACAGCTCCTGGGACCGCACACAGCCCTGTCCTGCCAGCATCCTTGCAGCCCAGGAATTTCCATGACCTGAGCCGTGACATGAGCTGCAGTGAAGGATTTGTGAGCCCAAGAGAGCCAGGGCTGGCTGTTGGTCACCAAGACTCTGAAGGATGAGGGCTCCCTCTCATATCGTAAAATGTCCTGGATACAGGATTGAGTCCTGTTTTGCAGTATTACTTCTACCCCAGTCTTATTTAAAGCTAATGCTATCACCCTTTTTTACTACAAAGCCTTGACTTAACCTCCACTTTCTTGTTGGTCACCCTGATGGTTTTAGCTTCCCTCCTTTTGCTGCTCCAATTGCATTATTGATTGGGCTGCCTCCAGGAGGAGCTTTTGTTTGACACAGTTGGCAGTGAGACAAGCCGAGCACTTAGAACTCATTAGGTGGGTGGGATTAGATTCTAAAGCTAAAATCTGACACTGCAGCAAAGTAATAAACTCCTCTGACGCTATTCACAACCTTCTCTGAAAACTGAAGGCAGTTATTGCATGTGTTATTTATGATTTGCTGTTTTACATTATCTCGATTGTGTTATGGATTTCCTCTGAAACTATACAAAATTTGTAAAATGTGGTCTAGGCTGGGTTTTCATTGTTTACCTTTCCAGAAAACTGGTTATGCCATGACAAAGGTTTGCAATGCGATTATTTTAGCTTGAAACTGAAAGCAAAATCTAGGTTTGCAAATGGAGCAAAAGAGAAACGTATTTTAAAGTGACATAAAAGTGTTGCCATAACTGAAAAAATCAAGCTGAAGGTATTTCATAATAGGAGCAAAACCAGATAGTCTTTTTCCTAAACCAAGAAGAACAATATCTCCTTTCTCACAGCATGGTGAAGATAAGGCCATGTTTGTGTGATACAAGACAACACCGTGTTCCAGATCCCTCTGCCAGCTTCGAGTTGTTTGGTACAGCTGAAGGGCAGAGCACGTTCCCGTGCAGAGATACTTGTCTGAGTTACAGAAACAGTGTGATTCTCATTCCATGGCAAAAACATCTCCTTAAGACAAGGTGCAATGTGACACTGGTACATTTGTAATGCTTTTAGTTTTGTGGCTGGACGGTCCAGCACTCCACTGCTTGGTGCAGACACACCTGGAATCAATGAATACTTGTGAAAAATGGAGCTATGACTATAGCATGCAAAGGCCATGAAGAGATGAAACATCCTTTGTGCACATTTGGCTTTAAACAGCACATAGTGAATAAAAACACAATGCTGAGTGTCCCGAGACTTACCAGGAATATTAGTTCATGGTGTACTAGCTATTACCAGCACTAAATAACATTGTGGAAAAAACAGTGCATGATCAAAGACAGTATTCATTAATTAACAGATAGTTAACAATCTTCAGTCTTATATTTTCTGTGCTCTGGGTTTAATACACCACTTAAAGTTTCTTAACTTAGTTTTGTGAAATAAAATGCAAAGATTGGTGTCTAATGAGTATTTCTCTAAAGGAGACAGGATCCATGAGAAATGCCCCACTTGGCAGTCTGGGCAAGAGTAATCCAGGAGGAAGATAACTGAATTATGAAGGAACAACCTGAAGAGTCAAAGCCAAGACTGCAGAGTCTCTGTAAAACTTCCTGGCTGTTACAGCTCCAAAGGGAACCACAAACAAGAAAAGAGTGGAGGCCTCTCAGCTTCAGATGTAAGAAAACAAAGTTTGAGCACTCACTGGTTGGTGAATACTGCCCTGTGCAAAACATCATTCTTTAATTAAAACTCTTCCTGTCCACCAAGGGAGAGGACACCATGTGGTTTTGCTGGCAGCTAACTTTAACAAATAGATTGTAGGATTCTTTATATGCAATATTTTCTTAAAGAACTGGAAGATTGTGGTTGAAAGGAATGAATGTTTCTGCCCTTTGCACCCTTGAACAGAGGGAAACACTAATTGTCCACAAGGGAACAGCCAGCTCTGTTTTCCCATGGCCATTCAAGCTGTTGCACATCTGCACAGAATCAAAAGTTATAATTTCCAGCTAAATATGTATACATATGTAAACTATGTATTTATTAATTGTGGTTGTGTTTAAAGGCCACGATTAAAGATCAAACTCCTCTTGCCTAAAGGACTTCACATGAAAATGAAAGGATAGTTTTTGTCCCCAGACAGGCCGAAGGAAATGCAGTTGAAAGATTTCCCCATTATGAGCTATGATTAAGCAACACCTTAAAAATATGTAATGAAAACATTCTCCATCATTTTCAATTGCAGTTTTCCAATTAAATCAGAGCATAACCTCTTTGACAATTAGCACACAGTGGTGTCTGTCCCTAATGGTAAATAAATAGCAGTTTGACTTTGGTAGGATGAAAGCTTTTACTTTTTAAGGGTTGCTGAACACACGTGTTTGGAACTAGGCTGATATCAAATATGTCCAGCTGGAATATACATCCCACTCACTGATGGAATCTAGTGTGGGGTGTTTTCTGTGGGCGAAGTTCAACAGAAAGGAAATGGAAAAGGGGCCAATATCGTAAGGGATTTTGAGCTGCACAGAAAGTACTCCATATGTTAGCAACTGAAATCACCAGGCAGGGTGCTGAATGACACAGGGTGGCAGCACAGATCAACAATACTGCCTTCTGCCCGTAGAAAGCATAATAAATCCCCATGTCCTTGCAGAAATTTATGATTTTTTATTGGGGCTATTTTGTTCATGGCTTATTGTCACTGTGTGGTAGTTTTCTTTAAAGATTGTTCACCTCAGGTTGGATTGAAGTCAAGGTAATTACTCTGGCACAGTCTAGTGCTAAATGAAGTCATTACTGGGTAAAGAAACAAGCTCCTAGGGTGGGTAAAGTTAGACATTCCAGGTGAAATCCTGGAACATTGTTGAAATCAAATGAGTGGGGTTTTATGGACTTTAATAGGACCTGGATTTCAATGCTAGACTAGTATTTTCGACAGATCAAAGGAAAGGACAGTAAGATTCAGGTGTTTAAGTCATTTAAGTCACTTAGGTTTGAGGACAGTGTTGCAGAGGGCTCTAACTTGTTTGAAAATTCTAATCCCAAATCCACATTCAGTCACTTGCCTCACTGACCTGGTTCATAGGAGTTTCTCATGTTTGCACTCCCTGTTGTCTGAATGCAAATATGTTGAGGAAGTGAGTGATGTTACCTTTAGGCAGCACTATTCATGGAATTTCTCTACTTTAAACGTGTTCAGTTTGCAAATTTAATATATTATTTTAATCTCCATTTATTCCTGTTGTGTAATGGTATCCAAAAGGTAAAATTAACGTATAACTTCCAGCAGAAGTGATCTCAAGATCTGTTTCTCCATATCTAGTATGCAGAAATTTGGGTTAATTTTTGTACTCATGTCAGCTGCCTTGTCCATCTGGGTTTCCAGCCCACAAAGACATATGCAGCTTCTTAACTTTAAGCATACCAGTTTTGCCATTGCAATCACATGAAATTACTCCCATGTTTTAAGTGCATGTTAGCAGAATCAAGGACCTTAAGTAATATTCTATGAGGTAGTGCTCATTCTCTAAATTCTGTGACTCAGTGGGAAGTAATAAATGAATAATGCCCTTGAATTTTCCAATGTCAGCATTGCTTTAATTTAATCCATTGTATTTATTTTTTCAGGAACAAAAGTCTCATTTACTAGTAATTCTGAAAAAGAAAATGAAAGGTTTTTTTCTTCCATTTGCTTAGTCATTTATTATTCTGTAATGTGCTTTCAGCTCTTGTCCATCCTGAAAAACACTATAGTAACTGGAGGTACAATGAAATCATGACATCTCAGGAGAAAAGAGACTGAAATCTGAACAAATGAGAGAAGAAAGGATTTTTAGCCACTGCTCATCACTCTTTTCATTCATTTTGAGTGATATCTCCTGAGCAGCTCAGTCTACTAAACATTAGATGAGAAAATAGGTTTTACTTTTTTGTGTAGCTAACACTGAAAATAGATGCTTTTTTTCACATTTGATTTCTTGTCTTTTGAATTAAAAACCAAAACACTTCGCCCGTCCTTTAAATGCTGCAGTGAAGATAAAGGTCAAGTGCTTTATCCTCATATAAAGATGATTACAATAATCTCCTTATGCATTCCCTTCAAAAAGCTGACTTTTCAGTGCCCTCCGTATCTTTCTTGCAGTCCTTCTTTGCTTCTGGACATCCTTGTTTCATTCCCATTTACTGGGTATGAATATAAGAACACTGCTTTGGTCCAAATGACTGCACATTGCACCCACTATCATTAGATACTGGGAAGATAATAAACGGAAAAGAAGTTAGCTATAAGCGGGAAGAATTCTGCGACGAGTTGAGGCAATCTGAGTCAATGTCAAAAGGAGGAAGGGCATTTTCATGGCATATATTATGCAGCTCTAAACACTTCCTTGAATATACAGTCTGAGCACATAGTGCCTATGATAGGGGTTGTAAGGGGATCTTTAACTTTTATTCCTCAGGGCTTCATCCTGCAATGTGGTGTTGAAAGGCTGCAACTCCTTCTGAAATCATGAAAGTGGTAGCAAAACATTTGCTGATTTAAATTCTTGTAGGTCCATTGAAGTCTTTCTCCTTGTTTCGGTAACAGTTTACCCCAGCAAAAATCCTAGTCCTTAGAAGAAGGAATTTAACAGTTCCAGAAGCTGTTCATTTGTTACAGGATCAGATCAGCAGGCATCAACAGCACCATGAAACATATTCCCAGGGGACAGCTGTGATTTCATACATCTTGGGTATCTGTCAGAATTCTGGTGCTAAGCAAGTAAGCACAATTTAAAAAGGCAGAAAAACCTGAGCAATAACTACTTGGTTACTAATATTAAGGTGGCATCTGATATTTGAAGGTCTAATCCTGTCATATTCTAATATACTCAGAGTAGACAGTAAATGAATTTTTAAAATAGCCAAAATGGCTCGGGATAATTACAAACAAATTGTCCTCAGTATTTTTTTAAAGAATCATTAAGATAATAAAGATCATTTAAAAATTGCCCAAAATAGCCCCAGCTATATTATCTCACCTCCAAGTAAAAGTACCCAAGATGATTCCATCAGCACATCAGAGCACTGAGAATTTCTATGGAGATGTGAGGTGTAATGGATAATCTGACAAATGTAACTATTATGGTTTGAGCACATCACCAAAATAGCTCCCTGCCTCCTGGAAAGTAACAGTACGTTTTAGAATAGCTCAGACTCAATTCATATTGATCCACATAAAGAATAATGACCAACCACACTGTTTCAGTAGAATTAATCCAATCTCTTTCCCTACTTCTCTTGTTGAAGCCTCAAGAGAGAATTATTGATTTCTTATACTGTTATTCTCATTCACTTACTATGTGGCAATGACCTACTTTCTGTTTAACACGGTAAACGCAGAACTCTGACTGCATGAACATACAGCATTAGGCTTATGCATGTAGAGTTATGATTGTCAGAGATAAAATCTGACATCCAATAAGTCTTTGATCTTGAAAGGAAATGGTGCTTATTTGCATCTAAGTGCTTGCAAGCAATTGCAGGTAATCCAAATGGAGAATCAAAGCCAGAGAAGCTTTTCATGAGTAATTCACATTTTAAAATTCTAGGCAAAAAGTGGCTTGGTTTTCATTTGCTCAGAGAAGCATGGGCACTAAATTTGTTGAAGTTTATAAAAGCAGCTTCTTTCCAAGTCCCTGTGACCTTGCCTTTGGCCATTGCAAAAGAAATGCTAATTAATGGAGCATAAAGTGATATTTATTTGTTCCTTGTAAGTCTCTTACTTGAGAAGGATGCAGCCTGGAGCGGATGTTGATATTGATTATTATAAAAAGAAAATAGCATGTTCCCTCAAATGTTGCAATCTTGCACATGTACTGGAGAGAATGGAAAGCCAGGTAATGAGTAACAGAGAGGTTTGGCTCAAAGGCTTGTGAAGTGCACGTCAGCATACCTCAGGATTGTGGGCAGTGAGCAGTGTGAGTGACACATGGCTTTATGGCAGGACTGCTTTGGTACTGGGCAAAGCTGTAATAATCCTGCATGTTTTGTGCCAAGGAAATATTGATTTGCTTGAAATGTGGAAAATTGGATGATCCCCCTGTCAATGAGTGATGTCCTTCATGTGAAGGCAGAAGGAAGACTCCAAAAATCAAAAAAGAATTGGGAGATTTGAAAATAGGAAGTAGAGCAAAACTTCCCCAGCAAAAATTCTCTGCAAATAGAGTTTTCATTGGTGATTTTTGTTTTGTCTTGATTTGTTTTGTTGGTGTTTCTTTAATGTTTTTTTACAGAAAGACCATTTTAAAATAAAACTAACATTTTTCTCAGAAGTACTGGGCAATATTTTGTGACATGAATAAGACTTACTTTCGGTTTTCGTCCAACTTAGATTCTTCAAAATGATTGCAGGCTGTGGTACTTACAAGTTTTGATTGAATTCATATTGCAAGGCAGATTTTTCGTATTTTTCTTTTCAGTCAGCATTCCTCCAGTGTCTTAATAAGATTTCTGGTGAAGCTGGGTGTCGTTCACTATAGATAAAGTTATCAAGCAAGCTCTAAGTGAGTAATTAGGGCTTATCTACACGAGAACCTTTAGCCAAAGACAGAGTTTAGCTTCTTGTCCTGGTGTGCCTGTCCTAGTTTTCTACTGTTAAAAGCTTGTGAATCATGGCTATATGGATATATATATGTGTGTATGTATGTATGTACTGTCAGAAGTTTCTTTATTTTCTACTGCATTTGTTTGAGAAAAGTAACATTTTCATCTACACAACAATAAAGGAACTATGAAAAATGAAAAAAGAAGCTTTGGTTTTTTATATAGTCTAGTGATAAACTTAAAATATCAACAAAAACTTACATTTTTGCCATTTTTGGAATCTTTTAAAAAATAATTTTATTTCCTTTAAATTGCTCTCTTTCTTGTGTTTAACAAAAATGACGCTTTCTCTTGAAAATGAAAAAAACCTCTGTAATAAATGAAAAGCAATGCTGCTATAAGACATTTTCAGTGACAGATCCTTAGATTTACTATTAATGTGCATGTATGACAACATATTTTTAGAAGTTCAGAGCTATGCCTCTGTAGCTGCTAGTTGCCCTGTGTTGCTTGACAACCAAGTCTTTTACAGTGCATTAAAGAACAGGATCACTAGCCATTTTTCTCCTGCCAAGTTTCAAATACAAATTTATCTAGTTTTTTAGTGATCTTTCTGGGGGTAAAAGTGCTCATATCACTTCTTTTCACAGTTCAAAAGCAGCATGGCTTTTCACTTTCTCATAATTCAAATTACCTTACCAACTTTACTCATGCTGTAAAAGTTAATTAGCAGCTATTATAACATTCCTTTTGCTTTCTGACAAGACATATAGGTGTGTGTGTATATACATGTATAATTATAGTTTTACATCCTGTCATTCCGTGTGTTGCATCATCTGAACCTGCATGGTAAATGAGAATTATTGTCTCTGTGTTTTCTAGCAGTATTAATGTTCAAAGTCACAGCGAAGTGTCCATCATATAGAGAAGTTTAATCCTACAGTAATTAGGTTCTTCTTTCATCTTCTCTCACAAAGATGGAAAAGGGGAAAAAATCCAAACCACTAAAAACATGCAGTCATTGAATAAGTCTTTCCATGGTGACTGTAAGCGAACAGATAGACCGCAAACTTTCTGAAACAGTCAGAAGAAATCCTTTCATGTGGTCTGGATCTCAGAAACCCTGTTTGCAAATGTCATGTACGAAATGGATTATGTTGGAAGTGAGGAAGCTGCCCCTCTGCAGCAGCTTTGTTCACTGGTGCTTTCTAGGTTGATTGAAAACAATCAGCTGGAAAGACCTGCGTACACAGGGAAATGACACAAGTGGCCCTTGCTAAGATATGTAATTTCCCTCTTATTATGCTAATTAAAGAAAATTGCCTTCAATAGTACAAAATGATATATCTGTATTGGTTCAATTTAGCTAATGTTCCATAGCTGTGTAGGCAGTCCACGAAAGCAAATAAAAAGATATTCAGCTAGAATTTATGGAGAGAGTTCAAGCAACTCTCCAAAAGGAGGGCTGAGGTTTACTGTTTCCACACTGCAGATCCTGCTTTACGCTGTTCAAGGGATTTTGTACATTGTTTTTCTAATTTTTTAATATAACAATTGCTGACTCTCTTGATAAATCTGATTCAATAAAGACAGTATTACAAAGTGAAAAATGCTGTCTCCTTTGACAAAGAGAAAGCCCATATTTTTTGTCAGAATTATGTAATTTCATTTCCCAAGAACAAGAACAAATAAAATAAAAATCTCTTTTAGGTTTGTACCAAAGTACTGAAGATTCAATGGGCATCTTTTAAGTTAACATTGATAAAACTTCCATCTAAGCTGCTTTAACTCTGATTTAAATTGAGTAAAACAAGATATGCAGCAACTACATTATGCAAGGTGAAAAATATAATGTCTGTTGTCAGAACCATAGTCTTGTATTCCCTGATTAATTTCCAATCTATCATTATATCTTTGGGATACACTTTCATGTAATTTCCATTTGTTTGAGGAGACTAGAAAGCAGAGCAAAATGTGTGGTTATTGAAGTGTTCTGATTTATTTTGAGAAAAAAACACATTGTATAAATAAAATGTAACTTGATTGACTGCAACAATCGCAGTTTATGTTCCAGCAGCAACCATGAGAAAGCCATGTTCTGAATGCTACTGTAAAACACTATCCTTTTTCTCTAAATGTGGGAGATCATGAACTTATATAAAAAAGGGTGCAGCACTTTAAGTTTGTTGTAGCTCTATGGTGACTTGGTAACTGCTGGGGTGCAATTTGACTGTCTATGGGTGTGTTAAGTACAGGTGTTAGGTTTGGCAACCATAAAGTTTATGCCATTTGTGGGAGGATCCATTTCTTTACAATGTGTTAGTGTTTTCCTAGCACTACGGGCAGGAGCCTTAAAACACACCCACCACCAGCAAATGAGCTACAATGATAAGGTAATGACACTGTCATTGCTAACAGTCCCAGGGAAAGTGCCAAGGAAAGTTAAATTTGGGCTTTAAACCTCTGCACTTAAGCCCATGTGGGAAGTGGAAGGACTCCCAGCAATTCCACCTCGGGAGCACACGCTGTCACCTACAGCAGCAGGAGGACCTTGCACACGCGTCAACTCTTGGAAAAAGATTCAATTTTGAAATCTCTTAAATCTTAAAACTTATTCTGCTTGGATTGCCAACAAGTCATCCAGGAAGTGCCAGTTACAAAGTGGTTTCTTGTTCGAAGAATGAAGAGCAAGATGTCAATGAATTTCATAACCAGCCCCTGAGAGTTTACACTTTGATTAGGTTTTAATTGGTAATCAAAGTTGAAAGATTCTGCCCAGTTGCTGGTTTCTGAAATCATTAAAAATCCTACCTCTGGTCAAAACTTATCATCTTCAGCTCATATTTTAAGGTAAATGGATATTTGGAAACCTCATTTAAAGGAAAGTGACAGCAGGATGAATGAATTCATTTATTTTGTGGCATTGGCAGAAAAAAAATAAATCGACAAAGTAAAATATTTCAGCTTTGCTGGCAAGAGATTAGTAAAGGAAGACCAGTAGTTTGGCTTTTGAATAATGCATGTAAACTGTACATTGGGTTCCAGTCAGATCACCTAGTTTTTCAAGTAACAGGGGTTTTTTTAAGGTCTCCTATTTCTCAGAAGTAGATGGAATTCACACTTTGTTTCCTGTCTGTGCTCTCATTGAAGTTTTATCTGGCTGCATTTTTTGTGGACTGTTTTTTTTATCTGTGTTTTGTTGTTTTTCTGGATTTTGTTTGGTTTCGTTTGGGTTTTTTGTGACCGTAGTATCTAAGCACCTCACAAGATTTGTTTTTTACACTTACAGCACTCCTGTTAGGATTTTTTTGAATAATTTTGCAAATAAATTATCACAATACAAAATGGAAATTCTCCAAGGTCCCCATTGGTGAACATTAAATTTGGAAAAGATTATTTCTCCTCCCACTTCCTGCTTACATCCTTCCTACACCAAACCATTGATATCATTTATATATTGTGTTTATTTTTTTTCTGCACAAATGGCAGCCACTGAACTGCTGTGTAGCTCTCTTGTAGAGCAAGCTAAGCACTGGGGACAGGTGGAAGATGCACAGTTCTGCAAAGCCTCAAAAGGGAGTGGTTTTGGATGTGTATTTGTCTGGGGCAAGTCTTGGTCTCTGCACATGGTCACCACTGTAAGGCACAAACGGACCTGGGGATCAGAACCACACCACGAGCGTGCAGCATTCCCTATGACAAATTGGAGGGAATCTGATTGGAAAAAAAAGAGATATGTCGTAGTAATACCATTTATCCATAATCTATCCAGTTGATTCTACATTTCATATTGTAAATTTCGCCGAAAATCAAACTGCTTTCATGAGAGAAAAAAAAAAGAGGTATATGGAAAGTAAAAGCAAGGTATCGAAGATTTGCAAGAGGTCGTTTTGTGCTGACAGGAGTAAATGATCTTAGAGTGACTTCTACGTAAAATTGTGTAAACTTACAGATGTTTCCCTTGGAAGGGATCTACCTAATCTCTTACAAAACATATTTTTTAAGATTTCTTATGTTACCTTTCTTGAACTTCATTTGGCGTAAAAACTGATTCTAATAATACCATGAAGACAAAGAGATATCAAGAGAGACAAACCTGAGCTCTTTAGTGAGATGATAGAAATTTATTATTCACAGCTGCATACACACAATTTTGAGTTCTAACAGCCAGCAATTAGTTTAAACAGTAATACCACCAAGGGAAGTATAACTTAGTTAAAATTTACATTTAAATTAGATCATTTGGAGAAATCAAATGCAGAACAATCTGTTATTTTTATATAACATTTCATAGTAGATTTTCTTAGCAAGGTATTCCTCACAATATAGTTTTATTACTTGCTGGTCGGAAATTACTGTGATTCATTTGTACATGTAGAAAAAAGAAGTCTCACTTACCATTTGTTCATTAACAACCTGATGCAGAAAATTATCTCTGTTCAGGAAAGCATATTAACCATGTTTAACTTAGCTGTAGCTTGGCCCTGCTGAAAGCTAAGCACGTACTTAAGTGTTTTTCTGAACATGAATTGAAATTCCAAATGCATTTGCTTGCTCTCTTCAATCATCTTCTCAACTTCCAGTGATAGAAACTGTTTCTGTTATGAAGCTTTTTGAATTTGTCAGCTATTTTGAATGCTTGTAACCAGTTAAAAAACAATGATACATCATCCTTCACTAAGACTTTGTGGGGACTTTTATGCCAGATAGGAATCTCTCGGGATTTAATTGTGCATTTTGAAATTAGAACAAAATGAAAATTGGAACTTCCATATTCTGGGAAGCCCCTTAATTTCAGCCCTTTTTTTAAAATCTGAATTTTTGGCCATTACTGTAGTTAAAATTTTCCACAGAACAAAAAGTTTCTAAATAGAGATTATTGACATTCCCAAGTGAAACTAAGTCCATTCAGTTTTGTTTTGGTGCTAAGCATTAAACTGCATCTTCTAATGAAGGCAGAGTATTTTTAGGGTTTCAGGAATTTTTTTTTTTTTTCCAATTTACCGCCATAGCTGGACTTTCTATGGAGGATTTGTAACACAGAATATGGATTCTGTGGATTTGTACACAGAATATGTACACTTCTGTGGATTTATAACACAGAATATGTAATTTTTAAGGACTCTGGAGAGTAACTGTCTTTCCTCTGTTACCAAAAAAAAATTCCAGCTATTAACTTCAACAGGATCCACGCAAGGAGCAGGGGAAAGCTTTTGGGGCATAGCACTCTGGAAGAATACCTGGCAAAGAGATTGGCAGAGCAGGACCCTTAACCCTGAGCTCCCTGGGGAGCACGGGCATCCAGCCTGGGGAAATACACAGGATTCTGTGCTGGGAACTGATTCCTGGAGTGCCTGAGTAATTCTTTGCCTGAGCTGGCAGGTAGCAGGCCTGCAGGCAGCATGCAAAGGCACCTACAGGAATGTGGCTTGTGGAGTTTATCAACAAAAATACCATCAGCCAGGACTGTATCTCCTGCTGGAAGGAGTGCAAGAGTCTGCCTGTATCCATGAGCCACTTCTCTGCTAAATAAACTGAGTATGACAGAGTAGACCAGAGCCTGTAATGGATGACTTCATTATCCATTCTGGACCTAGAATGAGCAAACATTTCCTAGAGGACACAGAGTAAGACGGGTTCGTGACAGAAAGCATTTATATAAAGACTTGATGGAATAGCTAATAATGAAAAACAGTTACATACACAGAATAAGAAGGTCCAGGACACAAAGGTAGCTGAATTGAATTTATATTAATAGTGAAGAGCTCCGTGATCTATTAATTATGGAAGAATCTACTCTTTCATTTCTTATTTTTATCACTATTATTTCTTATTTTTCTCCCTTTTTTGTTCCTCTTACTGCAGCGGTTTTTAATACATCAGTGGCTTGGTATTTTCTGACTAAAAGCTAAACTGGGCTCTTTGAGCTTTCCTCTCACCACTAGACAATGCTAATAAAACCTCTCTTGAAGAGCATGAGGTAAACCTATTTTGAGATGGGTAGTTGGATGGAGATCAATAAGGCCTGTGCCAGCAAAAAAGTTTAAAAACATAAAAGTGAATGGTCAAGGCCAAAAATGATGTAACTTAATGAAAACTTGGCCATCCTCAAACCCGAAACCCAGACTCATCACTCATTCCTGATCGCTGCTGCAAGCTCCAGTGTAATAAAACAGAGTTTTAAACAGTCTCGTTTTGACATGTTTATGCATCTGTGATGCACTCTTGTCTCTATCTGAAAACGACCCTCTGGCAATGTCAGCAGACAGAGAGACCAGGATGGGACAGGCTTGGAGGCACTCATTTCTAATGGTCAGCTGTCTGCCTGGTCAAGAGGGAGCACGGCACTAGAGGCAGCCAGCTCCTATATCCCTTGTGCTGGCCTCATGCCTTGGTCTTCTGTGTACCCAGCTGCCACTTACAGAAAACACTGAAATTCATGGTTAAAAATGTCCCTCTGAGGAATTTCAGTAGCTGGCAACAAAGCTGTAAGTGGTATCATTTGTTCAATTGAGAAGTTTCTTTTAATTATCAAGTCAGTTTTCATTGCAACCTCTTAAATGTGTGGTTTCAGTGTTTGTTTTCTTTCATTTGGACAGGTCTTTGTGTAAAACCACAGCTTTTCTCTGCTCACTGTAGGCAGAGTGACAGCTTGTCAGGTTTTATTACAACAGTTGCCAGCAGTTTTGGTTCAGAGATAGCGGAAACCTGATTTGGAATAACTTCTCAGGCTTTAGCATTTCCTTAGTGCAGCACAGACATGTTATGCAACCGGGCGGTCCAGCTGGGTGGAGTGGGGTGTGATAAATATTTGGCTACCTGACTTGATCAGCTGATACCAACTGGGCAAACTCCTAAGTGTGAAAATGCTGCAGGATGGATGATTCATTCTGGTTTGGGGCAGCAACCTCCTGGCTTTATTGGACTTTGGCTCAGACTCTGAGCTTCCAGCAGACTTTCAGATATCCTTTCTGCTGAGCATCTGGAGAAAGGAGTGGGTGACTTAAATTAGAATTAACTCCTTGCTTTGAGGGAATTTTACTGCAGGTTGTTCATGTGAAGGAAAAAATAATCTGCAATGGCTACACCAGTAATGGCTCTTTGGAGTCAAGCTTTCTTCCTTATGTCGTACATGCAAGGAAAGGCTTTCTGCTGTGCTGTTGCTGTTGGCAAGCCCCTTGTCAGTGGATCCAAACAGGACTTGAATTTGCCATCCCCAAATCTGCAAGCAAGGACACATCTGCCCATCTTCAGCTTTTCCCATCCTGAAGTATATTGACAGAATGTGGCTTTGAGAGAAAACTGATCTTAGTAGAAACATACGCTCTTTCCTTGCACACAAACCTGCCTTCCTCACTCAAGCAGAAATAGCTGGCCTTATAAGAAATGTGGGTAAGGTAAATATAGGCTAGACCTGTAATTTCAAGAAATCATACCCATAAAATTTGATGTGATTTAAAGGTGTATTTGAAACATTGCACTTGATTTCGTGAGCATGACCATTGTTGTCTGTAAGGAATAAATCAGTCTGCCCATCTCCAGAACTGGACTTGAATTTCTCAGTATTTAAAAAAATTAAAACTGACTCACTGTTAGGGTATATCTCATTTTGAAGAACTTTCAAAAATAAAATTATCCTGTTGTAAATATTTATAAACCAAAATGAAACAAGTTGTCTCCACTTGTTTAAGTGGAGAATGAAAATTGTGCAGCTGCTTGACTCTTAAAAATTGCCAACATTTTCCTTTCTGTTCTGCAAAGGAAAGAAAAATTTTCCAATCTCATTTGGAAATCTTTAGAATTCATATAGTATTGACTTATTATTTTCCTGTCAGCATTCTCACTTCTTAGATATTCTATAATCATGAAGTGAAACTCAGCATGCATTAAATTAAACCAGCTAAAACCGGGATAATCTGTGTCAAGGAGGTGCCTCTGCAGTACAGAAAGGTATCAGTTTTCCACTGTTCTTTGCTTGCAGTTTTAAGGAATTGGTCCTATCTCCACTGCCATTGGGCATGAAAAGATTATGGTTGTCTTTTCCCAGCTATAGCTATTGTACTGCAGATGCTGGATAGACACTGCTGACTAATCCAGCTGTGCTGACTGTGGTGCAGGTAAACAGAGCAGTAGCGAAAAGATTTTTCCTTCTCTGGGAAATCATGCCCTGACTTCAGGAGATTCCCCAAATATTGATGCCCGGGTCAAGGGGGGAGATGCCCAGTGGCTCACAAGTGAGCAGGGACAGCAGAAGCCATTGCTCTGTCCCTTGGTTTAGACAAGATAGTGAATAAATTCAAATATGGTCTTCACTGGTCATCTTTAAGGGAGCTTTCCTCCTGCTGAACTCTCACAGGGTTGTGTGGAAGAACCAGAATCAATGCCAGGCTGTGTACTCACGGTGGTTCCCGAGCTCATTTCTGCTTCAGCAAATATGAACCTGGTGCACAGACTGACATGGAGTGTGTTAGTGAATGCTGATGGGAACTGAGATTTAATCACATGAGATTATGCTCCTCACTCCCAGTTTTGCTTCTATCTATTTGAAGTGCAAAATAAACTGGACATGTTCATAAAAAGTTTCAGCAAATGCTTGTTATATCTTGGCTCTCATTTTCTGTGTGTGTTGATCAAATAGAGACAGATGGAAGCTGGTGGTGATTTAAGACACTAATGTGGCCAAGGATTGTGCTGAAAACCATGTTATAATCCATGTTTCATATGGAAGCTGAAATTCTAGACTGAATAACAGTTTTACTGTTCAAATACAGTGCATTCACTGTCATTTTTAACATAAAAGGACAACTGCAGAGTCAGAAAATAAATAAATATATGGAGTTACTTGTAGGAAAGCAGAATATTTATCTATTTGAGCTTGAAAAGGTGTCTCAGGCTGTGATTTAAGAGGGTAATGATTGCAATAAATCAAATGAAGCAGGGGCCTAGATTAAAGATGAGAAAGCTAACATGGCCAAGATAAATGCATTTGAGTAAAGTTACTTATTTGTGATGATTGCAAGACTGGGTTCAGCAGCTGGTGTAAGACCCATCCTTAATTTTCCTGCTAACAGAACAGGTTTATAGGCACCGTGTTGCTTGCTCTATAACACCATGAATATTGTATTTTAACTAGAATTCTGTCATATTAATGTCGGTTCTATTAAAATAGTCTGGCAAATAAATTTCAGTGTCTGGGGCATGCTGAGGTGTATCATGAACTGTCAAATCTTTGTACCCACAATTTAAATTCAATCATTTCATTGACCTGTGGCCATAGGACTCATAATACCTGGAGGTGAGTCAAACATGTTCTATGGACGTTTATACATTTATATATTTAGATCTCTGTATATGAATAAGTGGGTATATTTATCTGTATTTTTGTGTGTAATAACAAGATTCATCTTCCTTATTGAGGCCATTGTCTGAAACAAAATACTTTGTTACTAATATTTTCTGTCTGTGGTATCATTGGAGACTTTAAAAAAGAAACAAGCAATCCACAAACATAAATGGTTATAATTTTATTATTTTGTATGCTTCAGCCATTTTATCTGATTTAAGTATTTTAAAATTATTTCACTTTTAATCTTCATTTATACAATGAATAGAGCGGTGGAGAAACTCATAACAAAAATTGAAAGCACTGGGATAAAAAAGATGAATAAGGGACTGTGATAAAAAAATGCAAAATAATAAAAAGTATAGAAGAAGTAGATCAGGAGCATCTGTTCTCCCTGTCTCATAACACAAGAATATGGGGGCTTTTATGAAATTAAAAGGTGGTAAATTCAAAACAGATAAAAGGAAATATATTGCTGCACAGAGCCAGTAAATATTAAAACTTCTTGCAAAGAATGCTTTTAAGGCTGAGGACTTAGTAAGATTAAAAGGTAGCTGGATGTTTATATAGTTCCCAGGAATATCCCCATCTACAATAGCAACTGATAATATAAATTCTGAAAGATTTAATAAGCCTCATGCCACAGGTTTGTTGCAATCTTTATCTGTCATAGCTCTGGACTCTGTCTGGCAGGCATTATGTTTTTATGTGTTATGTGGTCACCTACTTCTGGTGATTCCTTGGGAAAGGGCTGCAAGTGAGGCTGATGTTCCTATGAGAAGAAATGGTCTTTTCTTATAGTACTGATATTCAAGGAGTTTCCTTGTATTCCTTAGAGGCTCTTACTCTAAAAATGTAAAGTTTTATATAGAACTATGTAAATAACTCATTGGCTGAGGCTACAGGCAGGTACAGAATCTGAGATCCCTCTACTCAGTGCTTGTTCCTCACCACCGAGGAGCTGGATGGGTAAATGAACTAGAGCTTCCAAGGGCTGAGCCTTCACTCATCCCTCTTCCCAGGGAGGTGATTATAGTTGATAAAACCTGACTCATGGTCATGAGTCTTGTGGTGCAGCTGAGATCATGGGGACTTGTGGGCTGCAGGAGGAGAGGTTTACTTAGGCATCTTTGAGGGAGAAAGAGTGAAATACAGAGTGTAAGTTGGGGCAAGACATAGAAAAATTCTGAAATACACAGATCATGGATCATGCATTTTCAAGGATATGACCAAATTTTAAAAATCCAACCTCTGTGAATTAAAATTAAAAAAACCCCAATATTAAAGGAAGATGGTTTTTATAAAATTGTGAGCATTTGAAAGTGGGAGGAAATGAGAGTTTGGATTTGCAAAGAAGTACAAAGGGATTAGTCAGATCCTGTTCATTTTAATTAACAGGTGAATTATTTCACTCTCTCAAGAGCACTAAAACTGAGATGACATTTTAAATGGACAGTCTATACTATTCCAGCCCTGGCAATGTTCCCTTTGTCTCTGGGCACTTAACTGGCTGCTGTGCTTGGGCCTCACATGCTTGGCTCGTGTGTAGCAAGCACCTTGGATGGGATTCGTACGAGTAGATGTAAGCATCTACCTTGGACATTAACAGTCTGGATACTGACAAGTAGAGGACATAAGGCATAACTCCTCTGAGTCTGCTTCTGTGCTCACTGGCCTTTTTGACAGACAGCTTTGGCAAGTGCTGGTTGTCTTCTAATTCTCCACTAGGAACAAGCCCCATTCCAAAACCAATCATTCATAACTTTTGCTCAGAGCAATGAAACGCTTCAAATCATTTTCTTGCCTTATTACTCTGAATTTTCCTTAAGCTTTTGAACAATATATAGAGTCCTTCAGGAGCTCAGGAATTACTTCTAAGTATGCCTCTTCTTCAAAATTTTGTCTCTCTTTCTTTGTCCCTTTTTCTTTACTAAACACTGAACTGCAAGCTTCCAGTCCACTATGTTTCTTTCTCCTTTCTCATTTCCCCTTTCTCATTTCTCCTTTCTCCTTTCTCCTTTCTCCTTTCTCCTTTCTCCTTTCTCCTTTCTCCTTTCTCCTTTCTCCTTTCTCCTTTCTCCTTTCTCCTTTCTCCTTTCTCCTTTCTCCTTCCCTTCCCAGTTGTTCTTTACAATGGCTTACTACTCACTTTGTTCCAGTGAATTCCTAAGCAGTTCATATCACCACTTTTTCATCTTAGCCAAGTCTTCAGACTTGAAATATTGGCATATCCTGGTCTTTAAGCACTGCCTGTCCCAAAGTGTTTATTATAAACAGATGATAATTAAGATTCAGATGATAATTGAGGTTTAATGACCATTCATTATAATCCATGTGCCAGATGCAAATTTACTTCCAGTGGAGTGAAGTCAATATACAGTGAAAAGAAGCAGTGATGGTAAACAAGCATCACATTTATCATGGCATCGTGAAAAATTCCCAGTATCAAGTTGTACATAGTGAGGTTCTTCAAACACACAGTTGGCCACGGTTCACATTATAGATATGGATTAGCTGTCACTTATTTCTCCTCTGTTTGACTACCCTGCAAGCAAATGAGTTCAGGTCTAACATTATACATAGAATAATTATTATTTAAAACCTTTCATCAGTTCTCTGTGTTCATGGTTTTTCTCAACTTTTCTTGATTTTCGAAAGCTGTTTATGTCTACAAAAGAGACATAATTCAAACATTCAACTTGAGAACCTAGGAAAAGCCTTCTTCAGTTTTAGAGTGAGAGTCATCCTAAAAAAGGACATACATCTCACAAATAACAAAATTAGTCTTCAAACCTTTCATTTCTCCTACGCTAATATGTGGAATGCTAAGCACATGCAGAATCCTTGCTGAGACTCTCAGTTCAGTTTCTGGTATTTAAGTGAAGAACTTCCCTTAAGTATTCAAACAAATTAACTCCTTGTTTAATCAATTCTTGGAGATCAAATCTCCAGATAGAATTCCAAGTGTGGAGTTTTGGTGCTCCAATAGATTATGTCCTTTAAGACAGTGGGAAATTCCGTACCAGAGACAATGAAATAAGCCTACTTCAGTGTACATTTTGTGAAATTTAAATCCAAGAATGATACCCTAAGTGCTATGAGCATTCGTCCTACAAATCAAATGAAATTGCTGACTGCAGTAAAAGGTGACTGCAGCCTGAGAGAAAATGGGAAAAATCATATGGGACTGAATAGCCTAGCACCAAGGAACATAAAAGAGATGGAAATGTTTGCAAAAAAATAGCATCACCCTTTGTAGAAGCATAAATGTTTACATGGATGCTGGGTGCTTGCTTAAATCTCTGCAAGAATTCTTTTCCCACAGCATCTAGAATCAACAACTTGAATTAAAAGGAAAAATTAAAAGGGGCGTTTGGTTTCAGAAGACATGTCTGGGAAAATTTGCCATGTCTACAAATGTGGCAATGCATTTCAAGTAAAATGTAATAAACATAAGAATAATTCTGTTCTAGTGAATGACCTCTTCGTTTTTAACCCTGCATGTACTCCTAGGTTTAGTTGCCATCTACTTCCTTATAGCTATAGATGCCAGAAGCTCAGATGTACTTAGAAGAAGATTAGTTAAATGATATTTATGGTTTTTCTAACATGAAACAATTTTCTATCATAATGAGGTCAAGGGTCTTTGAAGTTGAACTCACCTTTTTTTCTCTGAATAAGGAGGTAAGAATATAACTATGACTTTAAAAGAATATAAATCTTCAACAAGGGAATGTTTTTTATATTACCATCATCTGTCTTCTGGTTTATTCCAGTCTGTCTTGTACAGTTTCATTGAAATTAGTTAGTTCCAACTTCCTGTAGTTTTCCTCAGTTTTTTACAGCAATGAGGCTATTTCTTGCAATGAGACTATTTCTTGCTCATTAGCATGCAATTGCTATGTTATGAATGATGATAAAAATACTAAAATAATTATTTCATTTTACAAGCTTGGATTCACGTTAATGAGTATTTTAAAATAGTCAGAGAATGAGATAACATTCGGTTACCATCCAGACATTCTCTTGCTCTTCAGAATATGACCACATGTTGTATTCTGGTCATGAGTCAGAAATGAAAGGTATTTTTATAGCTAATGTGAAAGGCCACAATCTTTACACAGTACTTCTATTTTTAAAGCAATCTTTATATGTTATTTGGTTTGATTTTGAAGGTAAACATGTATATCTGAGTAATAACTGTAAAAAAACCCACAAAGACATTCCCTTTCTTCTTTGTAAGTGGAAGGTGGGTGAGGGTTTAGCCTCAGATGAGCTGACCTAAGAAATGGTGAGTTACTGGGCTGTGCAGTCATGCTTATGGAAAAGCTCCAAGTTTGAGGAAATCTGGCAGTAGGAGGCAGACAGAGTTTTATGCTGATGATCAAACATGGCAAAGGTTCTGGTGCTTGTAAATTCCAGTCACATTATCTCTTCCTGAAAAATGATGACTTGTTTTGACAGTGTGTCGCTAAATACATGCCTCCTAAATTCCTAGCCTGGGCTCTGGAGGAATGAATACGGGATGGGGATTTGAGGAATGGTAAAATCTAAATTCTGCTCCACTATGACCTGTTCTGCATCCAGAGGCAAGGTCATCAACTCTCATTCTCAGTTTCCCCCTTGAAAATGTTCTCTACTCATCTAAACTAAACATTTATTATGGGTAATTAAAATTGTCTCATTGCAGGGCATTGTGAGAATGGTTTCAGTGTTCTACTCTTCAAAAACTATTCATCAACTATTCATTTACTCCTGGCTTCTTTGAGTTCAACGAGTCTCAATTTCTGTTTATTCATGTATTTACATCAAAATAAAGGCATCAATCTTTTTTTTTTTCTTTAATATTTGCATTCCAAATCTTTAACTTCAATTAAATAGTTAAACGGCCTGTTGAATATATAAAGTCCCCAAGTATGAATTGTGATATATCAGGCATTCTTGTTGTATGAAATTCTAGCTACTTCTGTATTTTTCAAAGGTTTTAGGAGATTACTGGGTCAGATCCTCAGCTGGTTTCAACTGCCACAGCTCCAATGAAGTCAGTGACAGTGTCTTTTAAATCAGACCTTCAGGACCCAAGGATGACGGCGGCCAACTGCATCAAACTGTCATATTTCACATCATTCTGTATTAAAGCTAAATGCAAATGCTGCACTGCACATGATACAGTGCTCAGGAGTCAGTCAAATCCAGCCAATTTACATCAGCAGATTAGCTTGCCCAATTCATAGAACCAAACATCCAACACTCACAAAAACCTCCAAGAAATTAAAAAAAAAGTGTGGGACAGTGAAACCACAGAACAGAGGCACAGGCTGGCCCCACATGTGGCTGCAGTGGGAAGACAGGGATGCCTGGGGTTTAGCTCTGTTGCTGTCACTGATTTATTGAGTGACCTTGGAAATGTCTTTGTGCCTTAGTGACCATCTGTAGCACCACTTAAATACCTTGCCAGCTTAATTGCTGCTTCTAAAGCATTGTAAGACCCTTTGGTAAAAGACATCATGTCTGTTTAATGTCACACTGTTTTATTTGAAACCCAGAAATGTTCAGAATATGAAATGCTGAATGTAACGCTGTTCAAAACCATATGTCTTATTTCAATAATTCACTGCAAGTTCCTAGGGGAAATGCTATGAAGTAAAATCCCATGTTACCCTTCCTCAGATACTGTAATTGTAAGTTATCCCAGACGTCTGTAGATTTCAGTCTGAGGGCTTGTCTCAAATTCCAGCTGCTTTTGTAATTTATAAATTACAGATCTCATCCAACTCCCACTGAAATCAAAGGAAGGACTTCCACTGATTTTGCAGGATGCTGAAACTGGCCTAAAAAGAATATTTGAGAACCACAGCCTTTAAGAAAAAATCATGAAGCACCATCATGTTTCACAGAAGAGCAGAGATGCACAACCAGTCTTGGGATGGTGATACTCAGTTTTTAATGGCCATTAAAAGGTTTTTGTGTAGGTAGACTAAAGGTAGAGTGAAATAAAATTAACAACATCATGTTCTGTGAGATGGCCTGTTAATTTTCATATGGAATGATGCAGATGATTGTGTAATCATCTGGTTATGATAGGAAATCAGGTCTCAGTGGCTAATTTGTTACAGCAAGTCTGTATTAGTGTGGATCCAATTTTTTAGTTTAAGTACAAAGAAACCTAATAAGTCTTTCACAAAGTGCCCCTGTCAAATGTCAGAGAGAAATTCTGCTTTTTACAGTGTGTTTTATTTGTACTTGGGGGCATGTTCCTAATTACAGTTGTGGGAGTAATTTGTAGAGGGTATGCAATTTGAAAAATAGAGCTTTTCTTTCTCTTGACAGAAATATTTGCAAGTGGATGATGATGTCCTCCAGTGTCTGCTCTGAGGTTCACTTGGTGAATCCCTCTTCCAGGCACTTCACAGAAAGCAATTTTGAACTCTAGAATAAAAGGTATCTTTACCTCATGACCCCTCATTAGGGTCTTGCTGAATACTGAAAGAATGAGAGGAAAAGTTTGGCTGCGGCACACACAAAGCTGAAATTTGTGCAAGATGGCATAACTGGAAGATTTTTAGATTTATAGCACTTGTCTCTTTGTATCCCTTCATTTTGCCTAGTTTCATTCTTCTGGAAAAGTAATATGTTCTGCTTCTCCTTGCTATGGCTGAGCTCCTGCTCAGAGTTCTGTCACATTTGCCTAAACAATTGCAGTAAACACCATTATTAATCACTACTTTATAAATCATTTCTGAAACATGAAAAAGAGTCTGTAAAACTATACTTTGGGTTTTTTTGCAATATATTGTCCTTCCTCAGTGCCTGAAGTTCTTCTTTGCTGTATGGGAATTGTGCCTACCAGAGTCCAGAAAACACGGTGACCCAGTGCTTTACAGTTCAGGTCACATCCAAAGGACCTCAGCACAGACTGACAAAGGACAGATAATCCCTCATAACAGTGCTTCTCTTTGCCATCCTTAAGGTATAAAAGGGCTCCAAGGAAGGCTAAAGTGGTCTCCAGAGGATACTTTATGAGAGCTTGGGCACAAACAATCTTACAGCTTGGCTGAACACTAGCGGACATTTTAAGGGGTTTTTTTGGAACATTCTGAACACTGAATAATGCAACTCTTCTGTGCCCTTCGGGCAGCAAGGAAAGCAAATCTGTATTCTACTAAGAGCTGGGGGGATTCTTGTACAGGCCCTGCATTTGGGTAATGAGAATAAAGATGCAGTCTTTCCCTGTTCTCTCCCCTTGCCAAAAAATTGCACAGATTAATCTCAAGAAATATTCAACCAGATTCTTAGACAAAGGAACCTCATGTACACATTGACAGCACTGGATCTACCCAACTATTGGACAGTCTGGTCCAAAGTACAGTGTCCTAATGTCCTAATTTTGCTGCTGATTATTCTTCTTGCTGATTTATTGAATCAGAGGTTATTTTAGGCAAATCCATCTTGTAATCCGAGGTCTGTCAGAAGGCTCCTGTCTGGAAGAAGCAGAGGCTAGAAGTAAGTGCTACTTAAGACTACTTGTAGGAGTAATTTCCCTTTTAATATCATATTATAAATCAGGTGCCTGCTATGCATCAGCGATATAAAAGCTGGGGTAATCAAATTTAAAATAGGATGAAAGCAAAGCATTTTACTTAACTCTGTCACATGCTGTTTCTATACTGTGTACAATGGAAGCAGGCATTGAAAGTAGAAGTACATGACATTAAATTTTATTTAGCATTTGCCTGCAGTGGATTTTCATTTAGCGATCTAGAGAGAGACTCCTACCCATTCATGCATATAGCTCTTATTTACAGTGCTGTGAATGACACGAGTCCCTGTGTAAGAGAACATGTTTTTTTCCAAACAGAACTATACAAGTGATGCTTTTGGTTGCTTAGAGATAACAACAGCAGCAGATAGTCCCAGACTTTGCCTACTGGCTTTCATCAGCTTGCCTGTGATTTTATTTATTTACTTAAACAATTGTTTATTTATATTGGGGGGGCGGGGGGGGTTGCGTATACAGAGGCCAGCACAGCACAGCAGCAGGGACTTGAGCTCCCGGGCAGCCCCGTTAGTGGGTGCCGGGCTGGCTGCAGGAGCATTCCACTAGGTGACAGTGTGGTCCTCGGAATCCACGCCGTGAAGTGATGGGAGGTATTGAACCTTGTTAGCACTGTAATCATCGTTTGAAGAAAAATGTCCCCCAGAATAATCACTAGGAAAACTGCATACAAATTACATTGTCTTTTCAGGAAAAAAAAAAAAAATCCCCCATGAGTTTAAAATGTGCTAAAAATGGAGCTCAAATACATACAAGTAATATGCTGATTGTTATGTTCTCACCTCAAGAGAACCAAGCATTTAACTGAGGTTAAGAACTGAATTCATATTAGAAAACAATATTAAACGCCCAACGCCCCCCCTCCCCCCACATGATTTCCTTTTATTTTCTGAAGTAGAAGATGTTTGAGATTAATGGGGAGGGTTGGTGAGGAAAAGCCTTCCATCTCTCCTGGTCGAGGAAGCAGGGAATCAAACAAAATATGTATACGTATTTTGGGGGGAATATCAGAAGATGGCTACAGGAGAGATGCACCTGAGTGCTATCCTGCAAAATGGGTCAGCCAAACTGAAATGTAAGAAGGGTTATTGGGCAGAAGCAGTTTCTTGGAGATTTCCCTTCCATCCAGAGAAATGAGATGTGAAATTAGCCTGTCATTCAGCAGGGTTCTCTGTCCATCTTCTGCAAATCGGAAGGAAGCTGACATTCAAAATGAGCAAGCTGCTCATGCAAATGCACTTAGGAAGAAGCAGTGTGATGTGCTTGAGGATCAAGGTATAGGAAAATAAAACGCTATGACTCCAAATCCGGAAAGCACTTTCACACTGATGTGTTGGTGGAGATGAGTTGTGCTCTTGCTTTCAGCAAGACCACATGGTGTGTTTCCACTACATGCACTGAAATACCTGACTGAATGAGAGTGAATGGCAGAAGTAAGGTAACAGGATTGAGAGCAGTGTGAGATCCTGCAACCTCCTGAAACTCGTGGATCCTCTGGAAAATATTCATCACCTGAATGAAACACTTTGTGCCATAAAACAGCCTTTCTTTACATTACTCTGCAGGGTGATTTCCTCTAAGGTGACTTAATAACATTACTAACATTTCAAGTCATCTTGCAGCTTCACCAACATCAGCATTTTCTCATCAGTAAATTTAGTCACAGCTTTTTATGCTGGTTTTTTTTTCTTTCTCCCCCTTTTTTGGCTGCTGCTATGAGTATTCTGGGTATGGATGTGATATTCGGGAAGTTGTGTGTGTGCAGGGTGATTGCTGATATCAAGCGCGCTTCCCAAAAGCACCAGATGCGGTTCTAAATCAAGCTGAGCCTCCAGGCTTTGGGAAGTGGCTGATATCACAGAGCCTCAGGAAGACTGTAAAGAAGGATGTTGCCAAATGGCACACATCCAATTAGCTTCCTCTGTGGCATATACAGAAGAATTAGGGGAGACTTGTGGATATGGGAGACTTGTGGATGTGGATTCTTTGGGTTATTTTCTTTCTTTTCTTTTTTTTTTTTTTTT